>BQMB01001129.1:0-150565 GCA_027943415.1 Closterium sp. NIES-67
GCAATCTAAAAACCATTCGAGGTGGAGCGAGGATGCCGACTATCTGCAGAACATTCAAATACGCAGAACGTTCGCGTAGCATTTGGCAGGGTGTAAATGTAAAATGTATGTTTTGCAAAAGCTACGATTTCTAAACCCTATGATTTCAAAGCGATAAGCGTCTGTCCAATCGTAGTACACTCCTGTGTTTTTTTGTTATGTTCGAACGTAATTGTTTATGTATGGAATATATCATGTGTGGGAAATAAAAATGATAGGGTTTGTTGCTATATTATTAGTGGGGTCATCACCTGCTGCGAGCACTGTGAATGGTTGTCGCTGCAAACTAAAAGTATCATGCTCAGTACGAGTCACTCAATTGTCAACCTCTAAGACAAGGTCAATTTAAACAAAGTCATGCATAAATAAGAGCGCAACCGGTGGTTCAGAAAAGAAACCGGTTAACGAGCCGGTACTTCGGGTCCGTGCAGCACGGAACCACATGTGCAAGGCTCAGGATGCTGTCCACGTCCACAACGGCATAGTTGTCGATGCCCAAGGTTGGCGTCAGGCGCTTGCACCTGGTGATGGGGCAAGGCTTCTGCGCCTCGGTGTAGTACTGGATGAACGCCCCGCGCTTCTCCACCTCCCCATCCTGGTAATGGAAAAGCACCAGGACACGACCATACCACGGCTCCCCCACGCCGCCGCCAGGCCTGATCGAGACGTCAGAGAAGAGGCGCTCGTGAGGGCTCGCCTTCACGAACTGGCCCTTTGAGGTCCACTCCATGCTGTCATGGGGGGGGATGGCCATGGCTGTGTGGACCTGGGTTTAGGGTAGGGGGCAATGGGGGGAGTTCAGGGAAGGCGGGTGGGTGTAGAGAGGGGGCACGAGTGTGCCTTGAATTATCGTAGATGGGAGGGCAGCGCTTGGCAAGGAGGCATGGTACCATGGCACATGATAGTCATATTGTATGATTAGACGGATTGAGCTCAGGAGGGATAGAGGGGAGACGTGGACAGAGGGGCCACGGTAGGGTTTAGGGTGTGGAAAAAAGAGAGCCCGGTCCCACCAAATTGCTGCCATTCCATGCCATTCACTGGCCAAACCCCACCAATCCCACTGGTACCGCTCCCAAGGCCCCCTCCCCGTCCACTTGACTCATTCCTTGCTATTCCCTGACTCTCTCTCCAAATCCTGCGAGAGCTTGCTGTTCGCGGCCCTTTCCCTCCCACTCCCACTCCCATTCTCAGTGATTCCTTCCTACCCCGTTCCCTCCAATTCCCCCCCATCCCCGTGCATTCCCTCCTATTTCCTCCCATCCCCGTCCATGGCCTCCCATTCCCTCCCATCTCTGTCCATACCCTCCCATTCCATGCCATGCCCATTTATTAAATGGGACCCTAAGAGCTGAGGTAGCCAAGTAGTCAATGCAGTCTCCCATTCCATGCCATCCCCATCCATTCCCTCCCATCCCTGGGATACCCTCCCAGGCCATGCGATCCCCGTCCATTCCCTCCCATCGCTGTTCATACCCTCCCATTCCATGCCATCCCCATCCATTCCCTCCCATCGCTGTCCATACCCTCCCATTCCATGCCTTCCCAATCCATTCCCTCCCGTCCCTGTCCATACCCTCCCATTCCATGCCATGCCCATACATTCCCTCCCATCACTGTCCATTCCGTCCCTTGACCTTCCAAGCCATACCACTCCCTCCCACTCACGGCCATCTCCTCCCTGCCATAAGGTGCCCAGTCACCCTGCCACTCCCTGCCCCGCCCTCACGTTCCATCCCAATCCCCAAACCCATGCCTCAGGGTCTAGTTAACGTACAAAGATTGTCCGCGTCTTAATCTTGGCGAGGCGAAGGCGCTCCTCCAGTTCGTGCATCGCCAGCACCCCCGCGGTCCTCATGTAATTGCGGAAGACAGGATCCCGTGTGTCCCCCGCTTCCATCTTCTTGTGGGTCTTGGTGAGGACACGCTGGTTCCTCAGGGATGCCTGTGCCGTGTATGGCATTTGGAGGATGGAAGCGGCAGTGGCGTGTTAGGCACGAGGTTGTTACGGGGTTGGCTAAGGGGTAGGTCCGTCTATACACTTGGAGAAATATGGGAATAGGGCAGCTAGGGTACCTGGAAACGCATGGAGTTCGAATCCCTCCACCCCTTTGGCCACCCATCAAACCGCTCCATACCTGCTTCATGGCCGTCTCGTACGACGCGTCGCCCCCGACCTCGCGGGTTAGCTGACGCACCACAGCGTGTTGGATGTGCTTCTTGACGATGCGCTCCCCCACATTCTTCCAGTTTGACCCGCGAGATGGCCTCTTCACTGTTGTTTTGTGTCCGTGCTCGTAGCAGTTCGATGAGTACTCCTGGGGGACGCCGCGTGCCGTGATAGAGGAGGTGACGTGGCTGACGCCATGTATCTTCACGATGTGCCACTTCGACTTCTGGTTGTCAAATGCCACCTCTAGTAAAGCCACCATCCTACTAGGGAGCGTGCACGGATGGATAGTGTGAGACGTGCAGAGGGGAAAAGGTTGCACAAACGCTTCAAAAGAGGTGACTGACACGGGGTGCGAGGAAGAGAAACTCTAAAGGGTTTAGGGTGGGGGAAGGGAACCAGGTTCTGGACAGAGGTAGAGACGAGGTAGTGGAGAAATTCCCACCCAGGGTTGAAGTGAATTTCATGAGGGAATCATCCTGGCTGGCCGTCCAACCAGGGGATGTTATATGGTGAGCTAGCACGGGAAGGGCAGACCCTGGTTGTGTGGAAGACCAGGGAGGAAGTAGGGAATTAGGGAGTGAACGGACGCACCGGATGAACAGACCCTTATTGACCTGTAGACCAGGGGAGGATAGAGGGATCAAGGGAGCGAAGGTAGGGATTAGAGTGTTAAGGGTATACCTTATTCGAAAGAAGGAACAGTGGGGAACGACGGGACCAGAGGATGTAAGGGAGGGACCGGAACGAGTAGGGCAGACCCTGGTTACATACGTTACCTGTGGTGGACGGCGGGTCTGGGGGATGGGCAATGTACCAAGGGAATTAGGAGTAGAGAAAGGGTTTCAGGGGGGACCATGGGGGTGAAGGAATGGAGCAGAACGGAGAAGGCAGATCCCACCTGAATGAAGGACCACGAGATTAAGGAGGGAGCAGAACGGGATGGGCAGAGTAGAAGAGTAGGAAGGGAGCAGAACGGGATGGGCAGAGTAGAAGAGTAGGAAGGGAGCAGAACGGGATGGGCAGACCCCGCCTGAATAAATGACCAGGGGATGGAAGGAGGGAGCGGTGGATGGAAGGAGGGACCAGGGGATGGAAGGATGGAGCGGGGATGGAAGGAGGGACCAGGGGATGTAAAAGCAGGGGACCATTGTAATAGGGAAGGATCAGATGACTAGTGCACGGGGTGGGGACGATATACAGTGGAACCAAATGTCCCAGTGCGTGAGCCGACTCACTCTGTGGCGGACTCGTCCATCTTCTTGAGGCTGGAGTCGGTGTGGTACTCCGCACGTATGAACTGCTTGTACCAACTCGTTATCGCCAGGACCGCCTTGTAGATGTCGTCGCGGCCCGGAAGATACAGAATCAGCGGGAGCACCTGCATCATAGCACGGTGCTCTGATGCTGCGAAACCCGCCGTCGTAGTGAAGTACATCCACGCCCCTGGGAGCCTGAGCAGGAATGACGGCGTCACAGCCTTCAGAGCGTTGAAACGCCTGCCATGAGTGTGAGAAAGCGGGTGGGCATGGATGAGTGGTCTGGGTGGAAGAGAGCCTCCATGGCCAAGCGTGTTTGGGGCAAGAGAGAGCAACCGGGCACTTACGTACTCAAGCAAGATCTTCCGCTCCTTCCTCGTCAGCTTGGCAGCCAAGCACCGCATCGCATGGAGCCAGAAGCCCTGTTCAATCATGTGCATGATGTCTGGCGGAAGAGCAAGGTAGATGTTGCCCCACGAAGTGGTTGAGAACTCCCACTTCCAAAGCACACACTGCACAGCAGACACGATATGAATGCAAAGGCAGGAATGCATGGGCATGAATGCAACGACAGGAATGCAAATACAGGAATGCAGGGGCATGAATGCAAAGGCGGGAATGCAAAGACAGGAATGCAAAGGCAGGAATGCAAATGCAGGAAGGCAAAGACAGGAATGCAAAGGCAGGAATGCAAAGGCAGGAAGGCAAAGACAGGAAGGCAAAGATACAAATGCAAATGCAGGAATGCAAAGACAAGATTGCTTACACAGAAATGCAAGGGTTGGGATGCATGGGACTCGGTCAAAGGGCAGGAATGCAAGGGCATGAATGCAAAGACAGGAATGTTATGGCATGCGGGTACGGAGCTTACAGCAGCTTAGGAAACGCAGTGCATGGGCGACCTACAGGCACTTGGTGCGTGGACCACTTGGCCTTAAGAGCGGCCAGCTCCTTCTTCTTCTTGGCTCGTACTGCTCGCTGCATCTTCTTGTAGATGAGCTTCTGTCCCTTCACCGTGCGGTTGATAGTGTCCGGCTGGACCTTGTTCAGGTTGTCCCGATCCACAAGGCAGATGGAGCAGGGCCTGAAGGACTTGCACTGCATCGTGCAAGAAACCTTGCACCCCTCCGGGTGATCAGTCACATAGGCATAGAGCACCGGGTAGACCGTGTGCTCCCCCCCGCATGATCCACCACCTGTATCCCCCCCCTGGAAACCGCAAAAGTAGCATGCAAGGATGAGAGCCGCACTGGGGATGCTGGGGGGTACAACATAGTCGTTGCATTGCTACACGACATCTCACCCGTCAAGCTGGGATGTCTCCATGAGCGGGTTTGCCACAATGTCCAGCGCATCTTGGAAGGCGGCACACTTCTGTTCGGGGAACAGGTCACCAGGAATGTTAGGCAGATTGCCTATCATCTCCGTGCCCCCCTCCGCCCACCTTGCCCACTCCGGCGTGTTTGCGAATGCCATCATCACGGGGTGGGCTGTCTGTCGGCCATTGTTGGAGAGATTGGTTTGATCGCTGAAAAGAATTATTCCCAACGCCTCTCCACGGTCCTTGATGCGTTCCTGTAGAGCATGCATTCAATGCATGAGGGATTTGGGCTAGTAGATCACCTATGGGCTACTGACGGGTGATCTCGAACGTATGCCAGGATGTGGGTGACACGTACCTGGGCCTGCAGCATGAAATCAGTGTTCATTGCCGTGCTGTAACGCCGCACGTTGCCCACCTTCCACTGGGCAGGTTTTGTCTGAAAGCCCTGGATCGCGGACTGACGTGTGTACATCGCCTTAAGTACCTGTGGAGTTTATGGGAAGGTCGCAAAAAGGCGTGCAAGAAAGCTCGGTACGAGGGCAACGTGCATAGGACAGCATGAATTATTCGTGCACCAGGGGTCCTCACCGAGAGCACATTTCGGTGCCGAAACGTCAAGAACTCGACCTCGTGATCAACCGGGATCTCGGAGACAACCCACTCGTTCTCCTCCCCCACCTCGAATGAAGCCTCGAACCGCTCCAGGTCCCGGTGTGAGTTCCACCCCTCTAGCTGCGAAGGGTCTAAGTCTGGATCCCTAAGCAGCCGGATTGTTGCCGTGATGGCCCCGTTGCTGAATCCATGATTCCGTGACAAGATGCAAACCTCGGCCCTAGTGTCGAGCAACTCAGGCTGTTCTTCCGGATCCAACACTACCGAGTCACTATGAGCATCCTCCGCAGCCGGAGTCATATTAACATCTGGACCTGGTTCTGACAGGATGTAGGCGTCCTGCATCCCTGCCGTGGGCTGTGTGGGCAGCGGCGCGGACCCATAGTCGTGTACCTTATAGATGCCGTTTTTGTCACGCTTAACTCGTAGGCCAAAGAGAGACTTCCCTCGTGCGACGCGGTTTTGTAGTCGCCTGCATCTTTTACTTGTAACCTGATGGCTGCGCAGTGTCTGGTAACACACGAAGTAACGCTGGCAGAAACGGCACTTTTCAGCCGACATGGCAGGCGATGTCCTAACATCGCTAGAACATGCGAGGAGTAGCAGGCGGACGTGACCCAGATCTGGGAGCACAATTCGGGTTTGACCTCGGTAAGCCACGTGATCGGCGAAAGCTGTGTAGATCCATCGAGGGGTACGCCCCGCGGATTTCATGCCTCACATGCGGGGTGATCTGTCGTAATGCGTTGTTACTACAGTACAACTGTTCATGATATGTAATGGACCTATAAAATAACTGCTGGCCAATGCAGATTATACATTAAAAACGCAGCAGTCATTAATAAATCCTCTTCGCAACAGTGCGACCTTACTTTGTGACAGTGTCATTGCGACGAATTAAGTTGCGGCAGTTACATCTGACAACAGAGCCGCACTTTCAGCCACCTTTGAAAAATAGTTAGACCACCTAGTAAGGTCCTTGCGGTATTGCCTGCGCCAGTTCCTGGGGGTTCCCATCAGATTGATATGCCAAAGGTCTACGAAGCCCGTCTCCACGACGTAATGCATGAAGCGCATAGTGTAAACACCACAGTCGTCTGTACCCTCCTGCTTTGGCACCTGTACAGAGAAAACCACAAGTGGGAAGCCTCTTGAGTGAATGTGGGCTATACGCAACGGGCAAGACTCAGATGGCAACTGTGGCTTGAAAATGGGCACCCATGATAACGAGCTCTCATCATGCACTCACCTTGATGACACGGAGCGGAATCTCTGAGGCCCAAGCTTTGACATCTCGTCGTCGAAGGTGTGGAAAATGCGCAGCCACCTGTCGACGGAGGTATCTGGGCAGGGTGGGAGAAGCGACAGCACTTGAAGATCGAAACTGACAACTAGCCGAGCTGCGTATGTGGCTTTGCTTACTCTCGAAGAGGAGCATCTATGTTGGTGTGCATATCCTTTGAGTCTGCATGCCACATCTGGCAAGCGACAGGGATGGTTTCGACGGGCGTGCGCTCGAGCTGCAAGATGACCAAGCTCCAATGGTCACTGCCATGCCCACCAAGCCAGCCTTGTTACGCAGCAGAAATGGAAGTTTAGAATAGAAATTACACGAAGAAGCATTTCCCAGGCCACAAAATCCGTGTGCTGAGGCATACCGCGAACCAACTCGTCAGACAAGTACTTACCCCTTGTGTACCGGTACTAGTACATGTTTGTAATCGAAGATGTTGATGCCGTGGGTGTTGCTCTTGCTCGTTCCGTCCGCTAGCATGGTCGCTAGTCCCCAGAAGTACGTGGAAGTGTAAAGCCATGGCTGATCTTGATCTGTCGTACAGCGCTAGCCAACTGGCGACACACCTGAAGCAGCCGGACCAAGAACATCTCGAGGAGCTAAATCGGGCACTGCTATACTTCGTCGCTTCGCCGACGACCGGACTTCGTGAGGGTTGTCTTCGTCCATCTGCATGTCGACGGAGCAGTAGGGATGTGGTCATGCAGCTGCTGACGCGTCAGGGACATTCTGCCTCTCTAGGTCAACCTCATCTTCTTGTGAGGTGAATGCGCGTGCTCCAACGAATCTAGGTCAACATCATATTCCTAAAAACCCTTGTCATGTTTTCCCACACCGAGGCGTAGACTCCATGTTGCCCGTTGCAGAAAGCGTTCATCTCGTGCAGTGTCCACACGGTACTGTACCAAGCTGCTAAACACTCATAACATTTATGGTTTAACAACTTACGTCCATCGGAAGTAGATGGTATGCTTGATCATGTCTAGGTGGTATGCCTATTGCATATGACGTGCCTTCGAGACTCATGGGGGCTACCCCACTGTTGTTGTTGCTGTGTGCAGATTGAGCCGGTGCCGAGGGCTGCTCGTAGGTTGACATGAAGGAGAAGAACTTCTCCATCTGATTCGGGTCCATGCTTTTGGAGGAGTCCACTGGTTGCATGGCTCCTCATGTAGCTGCAAATGCCTATTTGTAACCCCTTTGCGGTGTCGGCAACATGTGTGAGTCGTCTGGGTTACTGTACTTAAAAAACCTTACTGTTCGAATTAATGAGGGTGTGGGACTCAAGTACCGTACTCTCCCGGATATAGAACCCTAGGGAGCTAATAAAAATTCATGAAAACTTTGGGGTGGGTGGAATTAAAGGCAAGAAAAATATAACACTATGGTTCTATGGAACGTCCATATGGGTTTTCCAATTGCAAAATGTTTCTGCTTATTACACCACTTTGTATTGAGTCAGATAGCGACAATCCGTGACCTCATCGCGTAACTGACGATGTGGTCCATATACAAGCCACGTCGTTGACTAAACCAGCTGAGTCACGGAAATGCTGGCAAATCAGCCAATGAAGGCGTGCCGCAAGCCTCATCCTAGCTGCTTCCATGCAGCGCTGTGCCATCACAGCGTTGCTTGACGACATCCAAGGGGAGATTCCATTCAGGGCCCACCCACGACCGTCCATTGCACAAAATCGTACGCTGGATGCTCGTGAAGGGGCTGTTCGTGATCGATAGGGACGAGGAGTCACGCACGTCCCTTCCTTCCCCTCCATCCCATTCTTGAAGTGGGTCTACCTGACCTTTTTGCCTCATTTCGCCATTCAGCAGCAGAATGCCTACAAGACAGCCCCTGACAGGGCTGTCTCATGCACCCCACTCGGTTTCTGTTAGAGGCTCCCGCCATGGCGTATGGCACAGGCATGTTGCGTGTGCTATCTCAGAGAGGCCCTTACGGTCAGCAGGCATTCTTCCACCATCCATCCCGACCGACAGTATCGTCGCCCTCTCGGAGCCCAAGTCGCACGTCTAGCGAGGGCGACAACACCGCCACAGACTCAGCTCATACGGAATTCGTTCAACACCTGTGGGATCTCGAACGCGTTGGATGGCTCCGGGGACAACTTGGCTCTCCGTCACCTCTGCGAGAAGCCGGGCGTGGAACTCTTGGACGACGTCCATGTTCAAGGGGGTGAGAGCGATTATGTCAACCCTCTGTATGACCGCACGATCGACGTCGACGAGGACTTAGCCGACGACGAGGAGCATGATGCCACGGCGGCAGCAGAAGCCGATGGCGACATGGATGAAGCGGCAGCAAGAGCGGCAGTAGCAGATGATGCCGACCTCTCTACAGCAGAGGCAGAGACAGAAGCAAAAGCACAACGAGCTGAAGACAGTGTGGAGTGGCCGGCTGAAGGCATTGCTGAAGAGGATGATAACAGCCACTGGTGGGCTGATCTGGCAGATGGGAGTGATGTTGAGGAGTGGCATGCTGGCGACGATGAAGATGATGACGAGGACGACTAGAGCACGTGGCAGAGGCAGTAGCAGCATGAGCTAGAGTAGTGGTAGCTTGTATTGTGGTCCCCTTATATAGCTCTAGGACATCCAAGCAGGCTTAGGTTGTTTAGCTAACCTCTAATTCCTGATTGTTTAGTGAAGATTCACTGGAATGTAGTGGCCCGTTTCGGGGGAGGGTGTTCAATTGATTTCAACCCCAAAAGTAGGGTGGTAACTGGATCCAGTCTAATTAAACACCCATACCCGTTCAAGCCACCCATGGGAGCTTAATTCCGGCAGGTACTGTATCCGGGAGAATACGGTATGTGCGAAACTTGCAATTATGTTTACCACTGGAATATGTTAAAATGAATGGAAATGTCATAAATCAAACCCCAATTTAATAAATGCAGCGAACACGGGTGTAAAAATGGTTCAACAGAAAGAGGCCATTAATTCAACTTTGTATTATTCTATCAGTACAAAGCCAACAACAGGTGAGAGTGTACGTGCAATCTGTCCTTGTAGGCTAAGTCTCGCCTGGTCTGGCCGAACCTACCACCCCTGTTATTTTGCGATGCCAGGCTGGCAGTCCACTTTTGTGAGAGTGGCCCGTCACCCAAAGTTTAGGATGTTGAACAAATGGTCGCCTCTGCTCGATAAACATCGACGGAGTTCAGTAACAATAGGGGGATGGGCATGTTGCAGCTGGAACGAAAGCACAGCGTGCTGGGTTATACGTGAACACGAGCATCGTAAATTGTAGCCTGCCCTAAAAAAAGCCTTTAGGCAGGCTCTCTGCATCGTATGGCTGGGCAGATGCGCACGCAGCAGGTTCGAGGTTTGGTGTGAGCCTTGTAACAATCCCGAGGAGGGATAGGTTGATTGACACAGCCAGGCAGAAGTCGACTGGTCGATGAATCTTGGCCGTGCAAACTGCTCCTCCCCGCATATCACGGCGTTATCGGATGGTTGACTGTATTGAAGTTCCTCTCCCAACCAAACCTCCCCCGTTGGTTCGTCCTGTTGCCTCACAGGCCGATCCATCATCTCCACCCCCTCGTTGGCTGCTCCACCCACTCCTGATTGTGTACCACATCCACTCCACTCTTTTGTAGCCCATTTCGTGCTATCCCTTCCATTAGCATTTCACCCAGTCTAGCTGTAGGGCTTGCACCTGCTCCAAAATGGCCAACGAAACCCTCAGGCGCGGAGAAAGAGAGCGCAGGAATAGCGTCAAGCTGAACGGCCCCTATGTTATTGAGGGAGATGAGGATGGTCCTGCGGAGCACCAGGGTCGCAAGGTGACGCCTAGCGAGACGAAGGAGGCCCTCCTTGAGTACCGGAAACGGCATCCATGTTCTGTCAGGGGCTGCAAGAAGGGAGATGGTAGCGATTATAGCAGTGACGACGAGAGCGACGATGGGGAGGATGGCGCACCATACGATGACGTTCCAGAGAAATTGCGGTCGCCAAAAAAACGAAAGCCACCCAAGAAGAAGAGCATTCATGAGCTCGACCCCGAGGCTGTTGAGAGGGGTGAGCTTTCTTCACCCCTGATCACGCTTGGTTGTATGTGGTTGCACATGGGGAGTACTTACTCATGGCCTAACCGCCATGTCGAGCGTTCCATTTGTTGGCAGGTGCGAAGCGGCGCGCGGTCTCGACGAACAAGAAGGCTAACGGCAAGGAGAAGAAAAAGGGACCGAAGCAATCTGTGGCAGAGGGAGAGGTAGATCGGAAGGAGGCGGCGAAGGACACGAGTTTGCGCGGGAAGCTCGGCACCGCGGAAGGGAAGATGGAGATGGCGGGGCAGAAAGATGGGTGTGGGTCACTTCCCGAGAAGAGTGCTTGCGGGAAGGATGAGGCGGGCGAGATGAAGACGGCTACAGAGGTGGAAAACAATAAGGAGTCGGGCGGGTGTGAGGTGGCATATGACGGGCGTGACACGCCTGCTGAAGGGGCGGACGGCCCGTGGGCAATGGTTCCCGCCAGAAAGGGAGTGGACGGAGGCACAGTGGAGATGCATGTGGATACTTCGGTACCTATGGCTGGTGGCGTGTCCCCCCCTCGGACCACGGAAGCAGGAAAAGGCAATGACATGCCTGCAGTGCAACCTTGGGGCTCCGCGGATGGCGCGGATCATGCGCCAGACGGTGGCGGCGAGGGCAAGAAGGCGGCTCATCAGCGCGGTGCTGTATTGAAGCCGAGGACGCCAACCCCTAAGAATCGCGGAGGCCTCCGCCCCAAGAAAGAGCACAAGGAGGAGGTATCTGACGACGATTCCGATGAGGAGAGCACGGAGTCCGGCAGCAGTTCCGGCAGCGAGGAGAACTATGATGACGAGGAGTGTGAGAGCGAGTCCGCAGACTGGGAGAGAAAATCCTGCGATGACAGCCATGGTAAACGTCATCAAGGGAGGCGCGGCGGCTCTCGACGTCGCAGGCGCGGTAAGACCAGCGGACGTGGCAACCACGGGTGGGAGAAGAAGCGGCAGCGAGGGGGGTTAGAGGACCGACGCCGCACCAACAGCTCCAAGGATCGGGCATCCAGGGGCAAGCAAAAGGGATGGAAGTCGAAGGATGATGACGACGCCTACGGGAATGAGCAAAGCGACTCAGAGAGTGAGTCCGCGGGGAGCTCGAGCCCTGCCACAAGAAGCGTCAACGCGGCGGCGACCGGAGCAACGTGTACGCAAAGGCGGCCTCATCCAGTGATGAGGAGGAGGTGGTTGCCCAGTGGAAGCCTAACAAGAGCGGAAAGGATGCACTGGACAAGTACCCGAGGGGATCCAAGAAGGCGGACTCAGGTTACGGAGGGGAGGACAACGATGAGGAGGCGTCGGAGAAGAACCCACCCAGGGTTCGCGAAGCTGCGAACGAGCGTCGCCCGTGGCGTGGCGGGAACAATGCTCAGAGTGGCAGCGAGTTGCGTATCAGTGTGGCGGACACACGTGGGCGCGCGGCGGGTCATGCTGGATTGGAACGCCGGAAGCAGCAAAGTGATGATGGCCGTGCTGCTGGTGGGATGTGGGCATGCGCCACGGGGGAGTATGGGCCTGAGGGGAACCATCAGACACATCAGCATGCCACCACAGGTTCTCAGCGCAAACGCGCTGCGGCCGAGTATGAAGGCGCTGGCGGGCATGACGGGAAGCGTCGGCGGCCTGAGGGTGAGGACTCCAAGGGGGGGCGCTTCTCCTGGGAAGACATTGCGGATGCAGAAGAGATGCCGACCTACGTGACACCACAACTGCTGTGGCGGGCGTTGAGGGAGGCCATAGGGAAGATCCAGGAGTTTAAGGGAGAGCGGGATCGAGGCCTTCCGCGACTCGCTTCCGCATCCAGCGGCCCCGATACCGGCACGGATCTGGTGGGCGAGAGCACGGGGATGGCAGTGGTGCAACGGAAGAAGGGCATGCCCTCGCTGAAGAAGATTGGGGTGAGTCATCAATGAATCGCTCTTCCTTGCAAGGCAAGACTTGCATGTCGACTTGGTGTCCATTGCTTGTACGTGCCCCACTTACAACCGCTCGGCTGGCCTGACAGAATCTGGTGACAATTTCCTTTGCGTTGGATCTCGTCATCCTCAGGCCCGTGCGACCCTCTCCCTCCTGCCCTTGTCCACAGGTTCTCTCCATCCAGCGCATGGCCCCAAGTTCTCCTCCTCGTGAGCTTGCCCTGTATGTCCTTTCCCCCCTTACCCTCTCCCCCCTGCCCCCGCCCACAGGTTCTCTCCCTCCTGCCCTTACCGTGAGATATCTCCCTCATGGGAATGCCATGTATGCTCTTGGCCACCGACCCTCTCCCCCCTGCTGTTGCCCACAGGTTCTTTGTCTCACCCCCATTCTGCCCACAGGTTCTCCCCCTGATATCGATGCCCTCATTGCCTTTGCCTGCCTACCCTGTCCATCCTGCCCTTGCCCACAGATCACTCACATGCCATTGGCCGGTGGTTGTCCACCTCATGACCTTGCCCTGTGTGCCCTTGCCCGCCCACCCTCTCCTTCCTGCCCTTACAGACAGGTTCTCTCCCTCTTGCCCTTCTCCACATGTTCTCTCCCTCCTGCCCTCTGTCCGCAGGTTTGCTCGCTCATGTCGTTACCCTGGATGCCCCTGCCAGCCTACCCTGTTCCTCGTGCCCCTATCCACACGTTCTCTCCATCCTTTCATTGACCTCGAGATCTCTCCCTCATGTCGCTGCCCTTGCCCGCCTACTCTCTCCCTCCTGCCCCTTCCCACAGGTTCTCTGCCTCTGGCAACAAGGAGTACTTCTCCCTCCATCCTTTGCATGTTTGTTCCCCTCCCTCCCACCCATACCCATAGCTTCTCTCATTCCTGGTGTGGCACACAAGTTCTCTCCACATCTCACCTGCTTTTTGGCATCTGCTTTGCTGCCATTTCCCCTCCGTCTCCCCATGCCTCTGGTTGTCTGTCCCCGCCCTCTCTCCCCCCCCATTCCCCCCCCCCCCCCCGACGCCCATCCGTCCACAGATCCATTACGAAACCTCGCGCGACCGGATGTGCATCGATGCGCCTGATGCGGGCATTGACTTCTACACGACCTTCTACCTCCGCATGGTGGACCTTCACACGGTTTTGGTGATGGAGGGCTACGACGTGTCTTTCGTGGCTGTTCAGGAGGCAATGACCGACAACAACTACAACGATAAGTTCAAGCGTGTATGGACGCAGTGGAAGAACGAGCGGGGGTTCCTGATCAAGAGGCGGGTGTTGACGGAGCTAGGGGTGAAGGTCAAGTGGGCGAGGGGCTCCAAGATCCATGTGGACCTTGATGACAAGATGGCCCTCTGGCATGACTTCAAGCCTCGTAAGTACTCATGTAGCTGCGCGGTCACAGTTGTTTAGTAGGGCGCATGTCATTGAAGTTAATACCTCGTGTTCACTCCCCATATCCTCACACCATTTGAGCATCATGCACCTCCATCTGTGCTGCCGTTACCCCCAACAGGAAGGAGGTTTGGGCAGTTGGTGAGCACCTGGGGCTCGGCGAAGCCACCCCCAGGGGTGCACTCCGGGCAGCCTTTTGCCAACAAGATCTTCTTTCAGGCGGCGTTCGATGCGTTTCAGCAGTGGGCTGTGGCGGGGAAGCTCTGTCTGAAGGCGTATCACATTGCCTGGATTATCATGGTGGTAAGTGGCGGGGAGCGCGCCTTAAAGGACGCCGTGGCTTGGGCTCTACTATCCTCCCGATTGTGCTCGGCTCATGCAACCCCATTCCCGTCCCCCACCTCCCTGACCCTTTTACAAACCCCCTCGGCCACCCTCTTCCCCAGGTCGACTATGGGCTGACCCGCCGCAGGCACACCACGATGGGCCTCTCTAACTCACACCCCAAGAACAAGGCCTGGATAACGGACCTTCACAAGAGGGTGCGACAGGTGGTCATTGACCACTTCAGCAACTACCCCAAGGAGTACAGCAAGGACATGCGGGGGTGGAAATGGGGAGAGTATGGACTTTACGTCCATGAGAGTGGCTTCAAGGACGAGTGGCAGGAACCAGGGAGGGAGGGCAAGGGGAAGGCGCCCAAAGGTGGAGAGGGAGAGGCTAAGGATTAAGGGTCCTTTTGCAGGGGTGAGGCAGGTATGTGCAGGGGTGGCATCACCACACCGTTCAGGGCAGGGGACGGATACAACTGGGACGGAAGTGGAGCCAAGTATTGGCGTGGGCTCTGGAGGGAAGGGTCTGTCAGCATCATTCTGAAGGGGCAGCCATCCCACAATGGGAGGGGCTTATTGCAAGCGCCAGTACTGGCGTGTGCTGGGTTCATAACCATGGGGTGTTTGCAGATGCATGATGTGGCAGCGTCGTTTGAGGGGTGGGGTGCTGGCAGCGAAATGATGTGAAACAGGTGGGCTCGGCGGGTGGTGTGCGGGGCTTTCAGGACCAGCAGGTTGGGGTGGGGGCGCTCGAGGGCGGGTTCCTTTTGAGGGATGTGAGTGGCCTTGACATTTGGGTATCACACTATAGTGGGTATTGATAAAGCCGCTCACAGCAGCGGCAAGAACTGGAAGTTGTGGTTGGGAGCATTTGTGATATGAGGCACCGGCAGCAGCGCATGAGTGGGTTCGGCATCAGGCTGTGGTGGGGGGGGGGGAGTTAAAGGGTTGAGGCAACAGCGGGCGCGAGGAATGGATATGAGCATCAGCTTGGGGAGGGGGGGGATAGGGGACTGGGGGATGAGGCACAGGTGGCAGCAGCAAGGGAGGGGTCTCAGCAGCAGCCTGTGGTGGGGGGAGAGGGGATTCGGGGAATGAGGCACAGGTGGCAGCAGCAAGGCAGGGGTCTCAGCCGCAGCCTAGGGTGGGGGGAGGGATTCGGGGAATGAGGCACAGGTGGCAGCAGCAAGCGAGGGGTCTCAGCAGCAGCTTCGGGTGGGGGGAGAGGGGATTTGGGGAATGAGGCACAGGTGGCAGCAGCAAGGCAGGGGTCTCAGCAGCAGCCTTGGGGGGGAGGGGGGAGAGGGGATATGGAGAATGAGGCATAGGTGGCAGCAGCGAGGGAGGGGTCTCAGCAGCAGCCTGTGGTGTGGGGGGGGGGGGGGGGGGGAGGAGGGGTTGTGGGATGAACGAACCACAAGCAGCAGCAGGGCCAGACTCATACCTTGGTGGTTAGCTAGGTTTATCATAGCTGCAGCGGCAGCGGTGGGAGTAGGTGGGGGCTTGCAGCAGCAGTATGTGCTCTCTCAACGAGGAAGGAGGGGGTTGATGCCATCGTACGGGTCGTTTCCGATTTACTTCCAGGGTAGTGGTCCTTTTGTCCGGATGCGGTTGGTAGGGCGATCACAGCTTGGATGCGGGTAGAGGTCTAAACCCTGAGATTTTGTGTCACTGATGTGTTTTCTTGTGACACTGATGTGTTTCTTCTACTGGCCATCTATACCAATTAATGAGCCTAATATCTGTGGCAATGGAGTACTAGCGGATGTGGCAGTAACGGATATAGAATGTACCAAAAAAAGGACAACAACACGCCTCAAACACAATGAATAGATGTAAGCGTGACGCGAACAAACTTGTAATGGTCTTCGTGCACAGTACAAAAGTTCTCTTCCAGCATGACCGCATGGTGACGTGGAGGTGTTATCGCGTACGACCAAATAACATCAGCGCGGTGTCGGCAAACCATCTGCGTGGCGTTTGACAAACCATTTGAGTGGTGTTTGACAAACCATCTGCGAGGTCTTTCCAACTTACACCGCGAAGTGTTTGGACCCACCAATTTGGAAACCACCTGAAAGGTGTTCGCAACTACACTGCGCAAATGCTTTTCGGACACTGAATTTTTGCGATGCAGCGAGCATTGCTACAGCCAAGAGGCGCTTCAAAACGTGGCACCCCCTGGTGGGAGGGAGGGAACAGGCTGAAAGGTGTCCCTCTTCTCGTTTCTCTCCCCCCCCCCAGTTTGGGATTCTACAAGAGTAAGTCGTGTTATGACACACATCCTCACCCTCATCCACACCCTTGCAGCAATTTCCACTACCATCCTCCCCTCTGTCTGCGTTTCTCCTACTGCCATCCTCCCCTCTGCAGCTTGCAAGCAGAGCACGTGTCAGATGAGCACCTGGCAGAAGCAGGTCTTCCTGTCAACCTCGCCTTTGAAGCTCGAGACACGGCGGGAGAAGCAGGAGAGGCGGGAGAAGCAGGAGAGGCAGGAGAGGCAGCAGAAGAAAATTCAGACGGAATGGCAGAGGCGGCTAACGCTGCAAAGGGGGTTGATGCTTCAGTGGGGGCTGATGCTGTAGGGGGGACTGATGCTACAGCGGGGGATGATGCTGCAGGGGGGGCTGATGGGGCGGAAGTTGAAGCTACAGAGCAGCGGGAAGGAGTCGAAGCTGCAGCACAAGCAGAGGAAAGGGGGAAGCTGGAATGCCTTGACAACCTGCTGTGTGGTAACCACATTCGTGCTGTAACCCGTTGGAAGGAGGCGGATGCAAAGCGTGTGTGTCTGGGAGAAGAGATGGCTGCGTTCAAGGAGAGCATCGACCCCACTGCCCTTGACAAGTGAGTTGGTGTGGCTTGTGACTTCATATGTGATCTGCATAAGCATATGCTCAAGGCGTGTGTGTGTCTGGGTGAGGAGATTATCACGCTTAAGGGAGCCGAAGCAGTCACGTTTCCCTCAGGCACTCGCACCCTAGCCAAGTACTTTTATCTTGAAGCCCGCAAGTGTTTTTGCTTCTCCAAACGCTCATCAGGTACCGGAAGAAGGAGGACATATACTTCGAAAGGCTCTATGAGCTAGCGGACGTGACTATTGAGAGGGACGCAGTGAGACAAGAGCACAAGGCGCTGAAGAGGCGGTGGCAGGGGGAGTTCACGGCGGGCCTTGATGCAATCAGGATGCATCTGAGGGAGATCTACCGCATCATGGCGCCAGGTGGCGACGCTGACCTGGAGCTCCAGATGATGGCGCCAGGCAGTGGTGATGGTGATGATGATGATGGTGGCGATGCTGACGTGGCGCTTGTTGACCCCCTTGACCCGGGAAGCCAGGGCATTTGCTTCTCTGTGCACCCGCCACAGCAGCACAGCTGGAGGAACGCTGCTGACCTTGCTGGGGAAGAGAAGGTGAGACTGACCCTTTTGCCGCATGTTTCTGCCATAACGTTGTTTCTCACACAGTGTGTAAGCGGTGTTGCCCTTCCGGCATCGCATTGTAATAGCATACTGCTTCCAAACCCGTGTAAACCCGTACACTTCACCCTTTCATCTCACCAGCCCAGCAACTTCACATGTGCCATGGCACTTCCGTTCATCTTCGTTTGCCACCAGCCAGCACACTTCATTCTAAATCAGACTTGTTGTCAATGTGCATAATGGGGCATTGCCACTCAACCACTTCTCGTTTCTCACATCACGTCACTCCACCACAGGCGCTCGCTTCCCTGGTGCTGGTGCTGGCTGTGCACCTCTGCAAGCCAGTGTCGCCCTGTGTCATGATCGAAGCTGATGCTGCCACGGGTAAGCACCGGAGGCCTTAATCTGGGGGTGTTAGGAGCGGATAGGTGCTGATAGGTGCTGGTAGCTCCCTGGCTTTGCTGTTGGCAATGCCCACAGGCCAATCCCACCCTGTGTCATGATGTAAGCTGATCGTGCCATGACTTCTGTTCGAAGCCCTTCAGGTACGTTACTGTAAACTGTATCAGGAAGCGCTGGGATATGCTGGCAGGTGCTGGAATGAACAATAGAATCAGTGCTTACTGCAAGAATACGGTGAAGGCATGTTATGTTGATGTGCTGCAAGAAAGATCACTTCCGCATCTCGACCTTGCTTTTTGCCCTATTTCCTGCAGCATTCAAGAACGGATCCATACTGGCTGAGTACATGGAGCAGCATGCCAAGAGGACACACGTCATTGTCATTGCTGGAACAGACTGAGTGAGAGGAGTTTTGCAGCAGCGGTAGGAGTTAGGAGTAGCTAGAAATGGTGTGCCTGCAGGCTTCAAGAACAGTTCCACAATGCTGGCTGGTTACATCGAGCAGCACGCCAGGAGCACACGGTTGGTGATTGTCATACCACACACAGTAGTAGCAAATAGCAACTGTGATTGTCGTAGCGTCGCGGCGTGCGAGTAGTAGCAACAGTTGGCCGCATGCCCCATGATTGGTTTTAGCTGATTGCTCAGTGTCGTGCTCCAACAAAAAGCTTTCCATCAGCCTCAAGAAATTTTACACTGATTCAACATTGTTGCCTAGCAAAACTTCGCTTTTCCATCAGGGTCGTGTATGGAAGAAATGCTGATTCGGCTCGTAGTGTGGGCGGACCATGGCTCGGAAATGTCCGTGAGTTGGAGGACTTAGCCAAATTGTTTTTGTTGCGACTTGGTGGGGGTGGGGGTTGGGGGGGAGGGGATCATGCGCCAACCAGGGGGGAAACTCCATAAGTCTCACAAGTGTTTTGTACAGTGTTGATCCCCATTAGAACGCTGATGCATCAGTGTCTTCAAGAAAATAAAAACGCTGAAACTGTCAACTCATACATATGCTTATATGTAGAAGTTATAGGCTAGATAGGTTTGTGTTCTTAGAGAGTACATCTCCAACCCTATATCTTCCTTATACTCTCTTGTTTCTAGTCATTCTGGTATTCTAACATGGTATCATGAGTAGGTTCGGCCCGCCCACCAGCCTACCGCGCCTCGACGGCCCCTAGCGCGTTCCACGGCCCCTAGCGTGCCCATCGTCCCCTCGCGCCTAGCCGTCCCCTCGCGCCCAGACGGCCCCTCTCGCGCCTAGACAGCCCCTCTCGCGCTTAGCTGGCCCCCTCTCGCGCCGTCGCCGGCCCCTCGCGCCGTAGCCGGCCCCTCGCGCTGTAGCCGGCCCCTCTCGCGCCATAGCCGGCCCCTCGCGCCTAGTCGGCCCCTCTAGCGCTTAGCCGACCCCTCGCGCCTAGCCGCCCCCTCACGCCCAGCCGTCCCCTCTCGCGCTTAGCCGGCCCCTCGCGCCGTCGCCGGCCCCTCGCGTCATAGCCGGCCCCTCGCGCCTAGCCGCCCCCTCTCGCGCCGTAGCCGGCCCCTCGCGCCTCGTCGGCCCCCTCGCATGCTCACCGGCCCCTCGTGCCTAGCCGGCCCCTCGCGCCTCCCTGGCCCCTTGCGCCTAGCTGGCCCCGCGCGTGCTCGCCGGCAATTCGTGCGCCTCGCCGGCCGCTCGCATGCTCGCCGGCTCCTCGTGCGCCTAGCCGGCCCTTGGAGCTCATCGGCCGCTCCTGTGCCCACATGCCACTCGCTCACGTTCGTGCCTCTGGCACGGACAAGCTCATTGGCCGCACTGTCCCCTGTGTCTTCCTCGGTTTCCCCCTTGACTCGTTTGACTGACACTTTTACCATCCACCGTCTCACCGCTTCCTTCACACATGTGACGTCACTTTTACAGTCGCGTTCCCCACGGAGGTCTCTCGGTTTCCCCTCCCCTGTTTCTGGTTCCCACCCCCCACGTAAGCCCTGCCCCCCTACCCACTGTCCTGCCCCGTCTGGTGTGTCTCACGTCACTTCCCTCCCCTCGGTTGTCCCGGTTGAGGAGTCGGCTGACTCTGGTGAACCCGAGGCGCAGTTCTCGCCGCCTGTTTCTGCCCCGGTGTCTCCTCCTCCGCCGCCGTCACCACCGCAGCCGCAGCCACCGTCCGTGCGCTCTGGGGGTGGCGCAGGTGCAGGCGAGGGTCCTGGTTCTAGGGGTGCTAAACCTCGGGTTACTGTCTTGGCATGCCCCAGCGGTCTCGTGGGTGGCATCGATAGTAGAGAGGGTTCTAGTCCTAAGGAGGTTGGTTCTGGGGGTGCTAGAGTCGAGCTTCCTGGAGGTAGTCGTGGTGCAGCTGCAGGTTCAGGCGTCGACGTGGAGCAGCAGCACCAGCAGCAGCGGCCGGAACAGCAGCATCAGCAGCCGGTGTCCGCCCTTCGCCTGCTTGGCCTTCCCTCCCCTGCCCGCTCGCCTGCGCCTCCCCCGCCCCCTCCTCCTCTTCCTATCTACGGTCTTGTCTTTCCTCCGCCGGACTCGTCTCCGGCTCGTCTTCCCCCTCGTTCTCCTCCTGTGTCTCCTCCCGTGTCTCCTGACCCGACACCTCCTTTCTCACGTCTGGTCTCGTCGCCCCTCCCATGCTCATCCTGTCTCTCCTGTTCCCCCCTCTCACCCTATGTTGCTCCGTTCCCACGCGTCTTGTCCTCCCCTCCTCCCGTCGCCTCCTCCGTCCTCGCTTGTTGTCGCTCCGCCTCCTCTCACTGACTACCTCCGTGCCGCTAGTCCTCTTGTTCCCCGGGTCCTTGCCTCCCTCGTTAATGACCCGTCTGTTCCTGTCTCCAGTCTTGACGCGCTTGTCACTGCCGACGCTGGCTTCGCCTCTACCCACCGCCTTGACTACGCCACCGCTCTGGTCTCTGACCCTGCCCCTCCTCCGTCCGTCGGGGGTGCTGCTGCCCTTGGCAGTGACATCCTGGAGGACCCGCAGTACGAGCTTGCTTTCATGTCTGAGGCCGCTCCCCATCTCTGCTCCATACTGCTAGTCCCTGAGGGTGACCCTGATGCCTTTGCCTTTGACATCCCGACCCCTCGCACCTACGCTGAGGCGACCTTGGGATCCTGGGCCTCTCAGTGGATAGCTGCCATGGAGCAGGAGATGGCATCCTGGAGATGCATCGAGGCAATTCCCCCGCCTGGGGTGAACGTAGTCGATGGCCGGTGGCTCTTCAAGGTGAAGCGCCCCCCTGGAGAGCTGCCTGCATTCAAGGCGCGCTATATGGCTAGAGGCTTCAGTTAGCGTGAGGGGGTGGACTTCTTTCAGACCTTCGCCGCGACCTCGAAAATGACTACTCTTTGGGCGCTGCTATACGTAGCAGCACAACGTCACCACGAGCTCCACTCCCTCGACTTCTCCTCTGCTTTTCTTCAAGGCAGCCTACACGAGCAGGTCTACCTACGTCGTCCGCATGGCTTCACTAGTACCTTCCCTCCTGGGACCCAGTGGCTCCTCCGGCGCCCGGTCTACGGCCTGCGACATGCGCCTCGTGAGTGGTACGACACGCTGCGTGCTACGCTCGCTGGCCTGCCGTTCTTTGCGTCCTCTGCAGACCCCTTGCTCTTCGTTCGTGCTGGCCAGACTCCGTTCTACATCCTTGTCTACGTAGACGACGTGGTCTCTATTTTAAACCTGTTTGCAGCTTGGTCTAGTTCCTGTAGCTTCTCACTTGCTAGGATCCTGATTGTGTACTCCTCATTATATATACCTTCCAGACTAGCCTTGTGGCTTCTCTTCCACTGGCTGGACTTGTAATGCCGCCCTGGTGTGTTCTTGTTCTGTTTGTACTCTTGCTGACTGGCCTTTGGACCCCTGCCTCAGAGGTTGGACTAGTAGTGCCACCCTGAGCTGCGTGTTTCTAGCTCTGCACTGCCCCTTATCTAGCCTAGGGGGTGTTTCAACTTATACATATGCTTGTATGTAGAAGTTATAGGCAAGATAGGTTTGTGTTCTTAGAGAGTACATCTCCAACCCTATATCTTCCTTGTACTCTCTTGTTTCTAGTCATTCTAGTATTCTAACAGAAACATCAGTCTCATACGTAAAAAAAGGCATTTTCAATAGGGTTCTATCAACTTATACATATGTTAGATATGGAGTAGTTATAAACTAGATGGGTCAATGCTCTTAGAGAGTACAACCCAAACTAGTTTATCTCACCTGTAACCCTTGTTTTCAGCTAATTCACTACTCTAAAATGTTATCAGCTTAGGTAGGTCCTCCCACCCGCGCTTCCGCCCTAGCCTACCGTAGCGCGCGCCGCCCTTCGTCCGCCGCACCGCACTAGTCTCGTCGTGCCGCCCTAGCCCGCTTTGCTGGCCCCGTCCTGCCGCACTGTCCTAGCCCACAGCGCGAGCCCTGTCCTGCCGCACTGTCCTAGATTGCCGCGTTTGCCCCATTTCGCCGCTCCGCTCCAGTTCACCGCGCTGCCCTCGCTCGCCGTGCGGGCCCTATCCCTTTGCGCCGTCGTAGCTCGCTGCGCCGGCCCCGTTCTGCCGCGCTGCCCTATTCCGCCGCGCTGGCCTTGTTCGCCACGCTACCCTAGTCAGCTGCGCTGGCCCCGTTCCGCCACGCTGGCCCCGTCTCGCCGCGCAGGCCCTGTCTCGTCGCGCCGTCCTAGCTCGTCGTACCGGCCCCAGCTTGACGCCAGCCCCCAGCTCGCCACCGGCCCCAACTCGCTTCGCTGCCCCAGCTCCACGCCAGCCCCAGCTCGCCCCCTGCCCAGCTCGCCGTGCCGCCTCAGCTTTCCGCCGGCCCCAGCTCGCCGCGGCCCCCGCTCGACGCCTGCCCCAGCTCGGCGCGGCCCCCGCTCGCTGCCGGCCCCAGCTCTCCATGCTGCCCTAGCTTACCTTGCCGACCCTTTTACACCGCCGGCCCGGTTCCACTCTTAGTCGGCGCCTCGGCCGGCTGTCTCCTCAGTCGCAGCTTCACTGCGCCCCACCGCACACTACCGCACTCCATCGCACTCCACCGCTATCTAGCGCTCTCCACAGTGCTCCACCGCGCTTCACCGCTCTTCACTGCACCCGCCTGCCCCGTGTCCTCCTCCGCTTGCGGCCCTCTGCTGCTACAGCTGTGGTGATGGTGGGCGCTGTGCTCCGCCTGGACGTGGAGGGTCGGGCGGTTGACTTTGAGGCGAGGCTCGCTGACCTCCGCCGCCTGCTGAAGGGTCATCGCCAGGACGGCCAGTCCCTGGCCATCCATGTCAACCATAAGCTTCCCTACTCCGACCCGCTTGCTGCCCTTCCCGATGCACCCACGCCTGCTGAGCGTGAGGCTTTCACAGCTGCGGAGGCAGTGGCGGTGGTGCTGGCACAGGAGGTGTTGACGAGGGGTTGGGCACTGCCACCCCAAAGCAGCAGCAGCCACATCCACAACAGCAGCAGCAGCAGTGGGGGGGCGCCGACGCCGTGGTGGCCCGACAGCTTTAGTGGTGGTGGCCGCGAAGGCGGCCCTCGCAGCTTAGTGAGTTGCCAATACCAGATCCAGTCTGGTCCCCTTCATGGAACCGTGTGTGACCGCCCCGGTCACACTGCTACCCACTGCTACCGCCGCCTCGACAACCTCTTCCGTCCCCACTTCGGGCCCACGCTGTCCCTCCCGGACTGGCACAGCCTGGTACGTTGTCGTGTGCCGGTCTCTCAATTAGACATGGATCAGATTCGCTCTGCTATGTATGCCATATATCATGTTGACTCTAGTCTGACTGGACCGTATTACCCTGGGTTGCCTAGCATATGTGTGACTGCTGTGTGTAGTCTAGGCTCCCTTGCTGCATAAGGCATAGGATCTCCTACCTTGTTTAGCCTAGGCTCCACGCTAATGCCCCCCCCCGCTGACACTACCACTACGCTCTTCTTCATGTTGAACTCTGGTGCGTCCGCCTGCTTCTTCCACGACGGCACTGCTCTCACGCCGCTTGCCGTCCAAGCAGCTGTCACCCTTGCGGACCCCTCTTCCGGTCTGGTAGTTGCACGTACATCTACTACACTTCCCTATCTGACGGCTCCCTCAGGTTCTCTTATAGGTGTGCACCTCCCATCGTTCCCCAGGAACCTAGTGAGTGTCGGCTGTTTGCAGAACCTCGGCGTCACCACTACGTTCCCTGGGCATGAGCGGTACCCCGTCTGTACTGACGTCAACACTGGTGCCCCCCTCACCACGTTCCCCCGGGACCCGGTGTCTAACCTCTTCACTCTGGACATCGTGCCCCCCTGGTGGCTGTGTTCCCCCAGGCGGCTGCGTCCACCCAGGTTGCCGCGGCTTGTTCTTGTCTGTCGCTCACTCACCCGTCACTTCTGTGGCACCACCGCCTAGGTCACCCAGCACTTTCTTGTCTTCGTCACATGTCCCAGCACTTTCTTGTCTCCCTGCGTCACTCCCTGCCCTCCCTCCCTCACCCGCGCCTCTGGGCACGCCTTGCCTCGAGGGCTGGCTACGCCGTGCTCCTCACTCCTCCTCATTTCCCCACCACTTTGCCACTCTAGACCCTGCACTTGGACGTTTGGGGCCCCGCCCCCGTCCTCGGGCCGCGTCGCGAGTGCTACTTTCTAGTGCTTGTCGACGACTACACACGCTACACCACGGTGTTTCCCCTGGAGCAGAAGGCTGACGAGTCTGACATTCTTATCCTGTGGCTTGTCACTGCGCGTATCCATCGCACCCTGCCTGTGCTCCGTCTCCACTCTGACCGTGGTGGTAAGGACGCCTCCGGTCGGCTTGGCCAGTTCTGTCGTGTGGAGGGCATCACCCAGTCGTACACACTGCCGTAATCGCTACTATAGAATGGGGTCGCTAAGCGACGCATCAGTTTGGTCATGGAGGTGGCTCATACCTCTATGACCCATGCCAGTGCACCCCTTTTTCTGTGGTCGTTCGTGGTGCGCTACGCTGCTCACCAGCTTAACCAGTGGCCGCACCCCAAGCAGCCACACGTTTAGCCGACCCTTCTCTGGACAAGGTCCCCTAGTGACGCGTCTGCGTTTCACGTTTGGGGCTGCCTCGCTCACGTCCGTGCCTCTGGCGCGGACAAGCCCACCACCCGCATCGTCCCCGGTGTCTTTCTTAGTTTCCCCCTAGACGCTTCTGACAGGCATTTCTACCACCCATCGTCTCATCGTTTCTTTCACTCGCTTATGTCACCTTTTACGAGTCTGTCTCCTTCTACACTCGTTTTCCCCACCGGTTTCGGTTGGCCCGGCGGAGGAGTATGCTGATTCCAGGGGCCCTGAGGCTCTGGGTGAGCCGCTTGTTTCTGCGGCGCCTGCACTCTTGGCCCGTGTGCCTCCTTCGCCGCCGCAGCCGCAGTAGTCGACGGCGTCGCTGCAGCAGCAGGAGTCCGTTGGCTCTGAGGGAGTTGGCGCTTGGGGTGCTGGTTCTGGGGGGGGGGCTCGTTCTGGGGGAGCTAGTCCTAAGGGCACTGTCGTGGCTTGTCCCAGCGGTCTTGCAGGTGGTGCAGGAGAGGGTTCTAGTTCTGGGGGTGCTATCGTGGAGAGTCCCGAGGGTAGCCGTGGTGCGGCTGGAGGTCCACGTGTGGCCGCGGAGCAGCAGCATCAGTCGCAACAGTCGCAGCAACAGGAGTCACCGCAAGTTTCCGCCCTTTGCCTTATCGGTCTCCCCTCCCCCGACCGACCGCTAGCGCCTCCGCCAGTGCCACCTCCTCCTCCTGTCTACGGTCCTGTGTTTCCTCCACCCGACTCGTCCTTGAATCGTTTCCCCCCTCCTTCTCCTCCTGTGTCTCCTCCGTTGTCTCCTCCGTTGTCTCCTCCGTTGTCTTCTGAACCTACAACCCCCTCTCCCTGGTGGTCTCACCGCCCCTCTTGCGCTCGTCCAGTCTCTCCCGCTCCGAGTGTTCACCAAATTTCTCTCCGTTATCAAGCGTCTTGTGCTCCCCCCCCTCCTCTTCTCCCGTCCGTCCCTCGCCGTCTCCTCGCCTCCTTTCTCTGACTTCCTTCGTGCTGCTTGCCCTCTTGTTCCTCGTGTACTCGCCTCTCTTGTTACCGGCCCGTCCATTCCTGTATCCAGTCTCGACGCTCTTGTCACTGCCGAAGCTGACTTTACCTCTACCCCGGCCTTGAATACGCCACTGCTCTGGTCTCTGACCCTGCCTGTCCTCGGTCCGCCGGGGGTGCACCTGCCCTTGTTTTTGACGTCCTAGAGGACAGACAACGAGCTAGCTTTCTTGTCCGAGGCCGCTCCTCATCTCTGCTCCATGCTGCTAGCCTCTGAGGGAGACCAACACGCCCTTGACATCCCGACCCCTCGTACCTACGCTGAGGTGATAGCTGCCATGGACGCAGAGATGGCATCTTGGAGATCCACCGGCACCTACGTCGACGCAGTTCCCCCAACTGGGGCGAATGTAGTCGACGTTCTGTGACTCTTCAAGGTGAAGCGCCCTCCTAGAGAGCCGCCAGTGTGCAAGGCGCGCTACGTTGCTAGAGGATTTACTCAGCACAAGGGTGTTGAATTCTTTCAAACCTTGACCCCGACCTCGAAGATGACCACTCTTCTGGCACTTCTTTACGTAGCAGCACAGCGAGACTACGAGCTGCACTCTCGCGAACTATCTACAGTGTTTCTCCAGGGCAGTCTGCATGAGCAGGTCTATCTACCCCGACCGCGATAAGTCTCTGGCTCTTTCCCTCCTGGGACTGAATGGCTCTTTTGGCATCGGGGTTTACGGCCTGCGGCAGGCGCCACGTGAGTGGCACAACACACTGCGTGCTACGTTAGCAGAACTGCAGTTCTTCCCGTCCTCTACTAACCCTTCGGTCTTTGTTCGCTCGGGCCAGACTCCGTTCTATATCCTAGTCTACGTAGACCACTTGGTTTTCGCTACTGTAGACAGAGAGGGACTGGCCTCGGTGAAGGTCGAGCTACTGATGAGACATACCTACACTGGCCTAGGAGAGGTGTGCTGCTACCTTGGGCAGCAGATCTCCAGGGACAGAGCAGCGCGCACCATCACTCCCACACAGTCACACTTGGTGCGCCAGGTCCTTTAGTGGTTCGACCTTCAGTTCTCCTTCGCATAGCCCACCCCTCTACCAGTGGATCACAGGCTCTCGGCTTCAGTCCCTGACGAATCAGTTGAGCCCAGTGGTCAACACGCAGAGCTTGTAGGCTGCCTCATGTACCTAATGACTTGCACTCGTCCAGATCTCGCATGCCCTCTTAGTATCCTCGCTCACTTTTTGGCGACAGGCAGACACCAGCCTCATGACCCTTGTCCTCACCAGATCTCAACCCGGATATTTTTCCCCACCAGTCATGACTACTTCGACTGCTACACCGCTCAGAGGCATACGGATCCTAGCATGATTCTAATAGTGCAAGGATGCACTGTCAATCGTGCTATGTTACCCTAATTTTCGTGGCAGATACGCAATTTTTTGCCATTCTGCTCGTAATTTTTACCTATAACGGTACGATGAAGACGATCCATGATAAGCCGAGACCAATCGACTAATGGCATCTTTGGCCACACCTCAGCATAGCTAGTCTTAGAGATAACATTCAACATGAAATCGTGCACAGTACTCTTGCATGCGTTCAGTGGCAGCTCGCACAGAAGGACAGCACGAGTGGTCCGAAGCATTCGGCGACGAAGACGAGGCAGACTTGCTGTTTGGTGCGACCCACATTCGCACGTGGGCAACGTGGTGCACAGAGCTTCGCAAGCGGTTTGAGCATGCTCCTGACTCAGACAAAGCGCGTGAGACTCTACGCATGTGGAAGTAGGTGGGATCTGTGTCCGAATACACCGCGTCATTCTTGTCGTTGGTGGACAGATGTGGTTACATGCACGAGTTGGAGAAGGTCGACACGTACATGGGCGGGCTGAAGCCTGAAATACAGTACCAGATAAAATTGCAACGCCCTGCGAAGCGGCTACAAGACTTTATCCACCTCGCTGAAGCCGCTGATTTGCTCACAAAGCCGAGGACGAAATTCTACGACGGAGGTCGCCCTCGAGAACAGTATCAGCGCGCCACGATAAAAGGAATGGACACTGTGGATATTTACATAGTTGCTCCACGAAATACGGGGCTATGCTACCACTGTGGCCGATCGGGTCACATCCGACGTAACTGCCCAGAAATCGTAGCCACCCAGAATTCTATAGGGAAGAAGGCTAAGAGCGACTGGGAAATGGGTCGCGTCAGTAAGTACCGGGCCCCTTACTGACGGGCAGGCTTCTTCGCTCGGACCACACAGTCCCCCCCGGGTCGTGATCCTGATTGCTGCAAATGACCGGACCCGGACGAATAAGGGGGACGAAACTGCTGATCACCGTGTATTGGTGGAGGGTAAAGGCAACAGGGTATTGCTGAAGATTTTCGTGGATGGAGGCACGAGTCACAGTCTCATACATTTGGATAGGGCTAAAAAATTGGGTATTCCCTTACTCAAGTGTCTACCCAAAATTGACGCACGATTGGTGGATGGAACACCGCTGACCATACGGGAGCAAGTGGAGCACGTCAGTTTCCATTGCGGGGAGCACGTAAAGTTTCGGATGGGGCTGCTGGCGCCTACACTCGACGGGTGCGACGTGCTGCTGGGACGAGATTGGCTGCGACGGTACAACCCAAAGATCGACTGGACGACGGGTAGCTGCAGCATAAAACTCGAGGGGATCTACCGCGAACTACCAAAATAGACGGGACCCCGCATGCGAAGTACCCAAGTCCACGCGATCACTTTCAAGCGCATGATAAAAGCGGGAGCTGCAGTGTACGTTGTCGATCTTCGCGAGGTGACGTCGCCGACCACGGCCGAAGATATCGCGAAGCTGTGCAAAGCCGTCCCTCCGAATTTAGCGGACCTGATTCGAAAATACCCCGAGATTTCCGAGATTTTCCGAGATTCGAAAATAGCCCGCTGGACTTCCGCCGAGCCGACCAGAAGACCACCGCATTGAGCTGGCAACAAGAACTGGAAGAATTACAGCAGCAGCTGGATTACCTTCTGACGAAGGGTTTTATCCGGCCCAGCACGTCCCCATACGTCGCCCCGATCCTATTCACGCCGAAGAAGGATGGAGGATTCAGAATGTGTATCGACTATCGCGCCCTCAACCGGATCACCATCAAGTCGCGTTACCCGATCCCGCGAGCAGACGAACTTCTCGACCAACTTCGCAACGCCAAGTTCTTCTCGAAAATTGACTTGCGAGGCGGTTACCATCAGATTCGCGTCGCCGCCGAAGATTGTCACAAGACGGCATTTCAAGCATGCTACGGCAGCTATGAGTATCTGGTGATGCCTTTTGGCCTTACGAACGCGCCCTCGACCTTCCAGATGACCATGGATGGCATTTTCAGGGAACTCCTGGATAAATGTGTGATTATCTACCTCGACGATATCCTAATCTACAGCTGCAGCAGGGAGCAGCACTTACAGGATCTTGATGCAGTCTTCACGCTGCTGCACAAGAATCGCCTCATCAGGAAAGGGTCTAAGTGCGACTTTCTTAAGCAGGAGTTGGAGTTTTTGGGCCACGTCGTTTCTACCGAAGGAGTGAAAATCGACCCCAAGAAAATCAAAACCATACAGGAGAGGAAGCCACCAACCAACATCAAGGAGCTGCAGAGTTTTTTGGGGTTTGTCAACTACGTCCGCCGTTTTATCCCCAATATGGCTGGGTTATGTGCCGCGCTAACCGACTGACTCAAGGATCACGATTGTTTTTGGTGGGGAGAGAAGCAGCAAGCTGCATTCGACCAACTAAAAATCGCCCTCATGTTGCCGCCCCTCCTTCGCATCTCTGATCCTGACCGTCCATATGAAATCATCACCGATGCCAGCGACATCGCCATCGGTGCATTTCTCCTACAGGATTTCGGCGACGGATTACAGCCAGTCGCCTACGAATCACGGAAGCTGCAAGGCGCTGAAAAAAACTATACGGTACACGACAAGGAAATGCTGGCAACCGTCCACGCGTTCAAGACCTGGTGATGCTACCTGACAGGTGCTGATGTCACGGTGCGGACCGACCACAAATCCCTCCAGTACCTGCGAGCCCAACCGAATCTCAACGCGCGACAGATCCGATGGCTCGATTTCCTCGAGTCGAATTTCCACTACACCATCACCTACAAACGGGGCGCCAACAATATTGCCGATGCCCTGACTCAACCTACTACCCATACCGCCGCCATGCTAGTTGCCCAGACCAGCCCATTACTTACCGGACTATTTACCCACGGCTACAAGATCGATCCTTTCTTCCGCTCTGCTATCCATCAACAGCATACCACTGCCACCGGACCTTATTTTAATAAGCGCAATACTTAGCGCATCTGGGTGCCCGCCTACGACTTACTTCGTACTCTTCTAATCCAGGAATCCCACGACAAACCTACCTCCGGGCATTTCGGCGACGACAAAACCATGAAGATGCTGCAGCATAATTATTACTGGCCGAACATGGCCGATGACTTGCGCAAGTACGTGTCCTCCTGCACTGCCTGCTTGATTATGAAATCGTCGCATCAGCGAGCAGCCGTACTACTACAGCCGTTGGATCCGCCCGAACGACCCTGGCAACATGTCACGATGGACTATGTGACAGGACTGTCGGCCGGTCCCAGCGGAAACGACGCCATCCTCGTGGTCGTTGACCGACTCACGAAAATGGCGCACTTCATCGCCTGCCAACAGACCATCACAGCCGAACAGACAGCGCAACTGTTCATCGCGAACATCATCCGACTACACGGACTGCCCTCCGCCATCATTTCAAACTGAGACCCGAAATTCACATCGAATTCTGGCGACACCTATGGGACCAATTCGGCCCCAACTACAGTTTTCCTCCGCCTACCACCCACAGACCAACGGGCAGACCGAACGAGTCAACCAAACTATGGAGCAGCTCATTCGAACTACCTGTACTGACCCACAGACATGGGAGAAATCCCCTCCGCAGCTGGAATTTCACATATAATAACGCGCCCTCCGCCACAACCCACCAGTCTCCGTTTTTCCTCAACTACGGAGAGGACCCAGTGGTACCCTCTACACCGAACGTCGAGACACCCGTGCCCCGGTCCCATAAATTTGCTGAAGACATTCTCGCCGCTCGAGAAAAAACAGCTGAGGCCATCCGGAAAGCCAACCTGGTCACAAGCCGACAAGCCGATCGCCATCGACGTGACGTCACTTACAAAGTGAGAGATCTCGTCCTACTCGACACTCGCAATTTGCGGCTACCGACCCAGATTCTGCGGACCTTTTCAAGTGACAAATATGGTGACACCTCTCATTGCTCACCTTCGACTCCCGGCTGATTGGCGTCACCACCCGGCTTTCCACGTCAGCCTCTTACGGCCCTACGTCCCCAGTTCGTCGGAATTGGCACGCCAACGCGGTGTACCGCAGGTGACGCCCCTGCAGGAACCGACGACCGAGCCTTTGAAAATTCTCGGCCATCAAGTCACGACGCAGCTGAACCGTCGGATGGTCGATTTTCTTGTCCGCTGGCGCGATCGCACATGAGAAGATGCCTGCTGGGTGCCGCTCGCTAACCTAGAATCACATCCGATTCTAACAGTGTATTACCAACGTCGGAATGTTTCCGATGCCCGAGGACTCGTTTAAGAGGGGGGGGAAGTGTAAGGAATTTCCATTCCTTACCGAGTCGTCCGCTACCGCGTACACCCGAACGCCTCGATTCGTCACGTTCGGCTTTCATTATCGGCCCAATCCGTTCCCGAGTCGCGTCCGACACTGTCGCTACATTGCCGAACCTACCCACGTTCCGAGGTTATCGCCCTAGTATGCCAACCCCTATATAACCTCGTGCTTTAATTGCAATAGCGACCTTGGATTCTCCCGTTATTATTCATTGACATCTTCTAAATCGTAACAGCTTTGATATTGAAGCAATAGTGCGCTACAGTAGTGTCATGACCTGCAATTGGCTACAACTGAAGCCTAACAGTTGAACACACAATTTGCGATTCGCGTGGAAAGAATCCGGACTAAAAAATCAATCAGGGGGAGACTGATTGGGACTGACTCGAGCATGGCATTTTGTGGACACCAGGCTTAATGTACTCGGGCTTAACGAATACACCCCCGCTAGGGTTTTTTTGGTGCCTTGTTCATGTTCTTGCTCCTTGTTCATGTTCTTTCTATGGTGCCTTGTTCATGTTCTTGCTCCTCCCTTGCTTGCTCTTACTAATCTAGATCTCTAGATCTCACCTGATTCTTGCTGGTGCCTAGTCCTTGCTGGTACCTAGTCCCGCTCGCACCTTATGCTTGCTCGTACCTAGTTATTGCCCCTTATAAAGCATATTTTCCACCTTAGCCATACTCGTTACCCCCTTGTCGCATGTTAATGACGCCGAGCCCGTAAGCTTGCATAAGCACTGCCGCATTTTGCGCTGGCACCGTGGGCGTTGGCGCGTTTCGCGCTGGCACCTTTGTCGTTAGCGCATTTCGTGCCGGCACCTTTGTCGTTAGCGCATTTCGCGCTGGCGCCTTGAGTGTTGGCACGTTTTGCGCTAGCGCCGTGGGTGTCACAGGATCGAATGACTCGAGGAAAGATTGCACTATCGATCAGTACAAGGCGCTTTTATACTTCCACAGTACATCAGGTAACCAGGTTTATCTTATCCTAAGGGAATAGACCCTTCTAGAAGATAGAATCACCCTGCGTATAGCCACGCGAGGCTATTGGCTTTAAGGCATTACGGCAGGATTACGCTAGATATAGCGCACCAGTACATCCCAAGCCTGGTCGGTGATATAATTATAGTAGAAGGATAAACCAAAGGTTACTGGAAAATGGAGAATAGGAAACCAAATGAGATGGGATAAAAAGAGAAATGAAAATAGGAGGGAAGTAAGGAAAGGCCAAGTGGTGTAGCGGGGTCGTACTCTCACACTTCCCCCCCTCAAAGCTGGGTGGTAGAAGTAACACCCTGCTTGACAAGGTAGTCATGTAGAGGACGACGGGCGTTACCCATGTCGATCTCAGGTACCCAGCTGTCCTCAGAAGGATCATAACCCTTCCAACGGATGAGAAGCTCCACGGTGCCATTCTGACGACGGCGGTGTGCAAGCACGGACTCGACCTCGTACTCGGGTTCATTCCGGACAAGGATGGGCGGGGGCGGCGGCGGCGGCGGTTGGCGTCTGACGAAGATCGTGTTTGGATCCCGATAGGGCTTCAGAAGTTGGACATGGAAGGCGTTGTGAATCTTCCAGGTAGCTGGCAGGCGTAAGCGGAAGGTAACAGGAGTGACCTGTGCTTCAAGGAGAAAAGGCCCACAGAAGCAAGGTCGAAGTTTAGATGGGAGATGGCTGATGTCCAGGTTGCGGGTGTCAAGAAGCACCTGGTCTCCCACCGTGATGGTGTGGTCGTTGCGATGGCGATCGGCCTGGCGCTTCTGTTGCTGCTGAATGTCGAGGAGGCGCTTGTGGGTCCGATCCCAAAGCTGATGCATGGTTGTGATGAAATCATGTGCAGGTTGGACTGGATCGGATGTTGTCGGGTTCTGTAGTGTGAGTGGGTGGCGTCCGTAGCAGAGGAAGAACGGGGTCTGTCTAGTAGCGGCATGTGTACCGTTGTTGTAAGCAAACTCTAGAACGGGCAGGTGCAAGTCCCATTTGGAGATCTCGTCCTTGCAGGCTGCTCGGAGGAGTTGCTCGACAATCTAGTTGGGGCGCTCGGTCTGTCCGTCTGTCTGCAGATGGTAAGCGGATGACATGGCGAGTTTGGTCCCAAGCAGAGACATGAGTTTCCTTCCAGAACTTGTTTGTGAACTTGGGGTCGCGGTCGGAGATAAGTGTGGTTGGAATGCCATGCTGTGAGATGATGTATCGAACGAATAGTTGTGCTGTCTCCTCGGTGCGTGCTATCGTGTGTGTCGGGATGAAGTGTCCCATTTTGGAGAATTTGTCGATGACGACAAGGATGGCGTCATGACCGGTGGTGGTAGGTGGTAACCCGGTGATGAAGTCCAGGCTAACCACTTGCCATGGCTGTTCTGGGACAGGAAGAGGCTGCAGTAGTCCCGCCTTTTTCTGCTTGCTGCTCTTCATCCGCTGACATGTATCACACAAGGTGACAAACTTCTGAACATCCTCTGCCAAGTCGGGCCAGTAGTAGTGTTTTGCAATACCGGTGAGCGTCTTGTTGCTACCGAAGTGTCCGGCGTAGAGGACGTTGTGGTATTCTTCGAGTAGTAACTGGCGCAAAGGAGGGTAATTGGGTACCCTGATTTTTGTTGATCCTTTCTGGTACGCGATGTTACTGTCCCACTGTAGCAAATGTCGTTTCTCTCCTAAGGGAATTTCAGGATCGATGGCGTACCCGTGTATGAAGAGTCCCTTCAGGCGTGGATTCATCCCTTCGATCTGAATAGCGGCAACGTGTGCAGGCCGGCTGAGAGCGTCTGCTTTGTTTTTGTGGCCGGGCTTGTACACGATGTCGTAGTGGAAGTGTGTCTCGAGGAAGTCGATCCACCAGACCTGCCGGCTGGAAAGGTTGGGTTCTATCTTCAAATATTTCAGGCTGCAGTGGTCAGTGTAGACGGTTGTTCTTCGTCCTTCGAGATAACATCTCCACGCTTTGAAGGCGATGACGATGGCAAGGGCCTCTTTGTCATGTATCGGGTAGTTTAGTCCAGCCCCGTGCAGTTTCTTGCTGAGGTAGGCGATTGGTTGCAGTCCATTTCCTTGGTCTTGCATCAAGACTGCACCCACTGCCTCGTCACTGGCGTCAGCTTCGATGTCGTAGTCGCGTTCCGGATCTGGAAAGATGAGTACTGGTGCGGACGTGAGTGCTTGTTTCAGCTGCTCCACGGCTTCCTGGTGTTTTGGCTCCCATTTGTAGGGCGTGTTCTTCTTCAGCAGATTCGTGAGTGGTGCTGCGAGTTTCGCATACTGTGGCACGAACCTGTTGTAGTAATTAGCGAAGCCTAGGAACTGCTGCAACTCCTTCACGTTCTCGGTTGTCTTCCACGTACGTACGGCTTCGATTTTCTTGGGGTCGACGTGAACTCCTTGAGCACTCACCATGTGTCCTAGGAATTGGACCTTTTCAAGGGCGAATTCGCTCTTGGACAGTTTAATGTAGAATCGTTCTCGTCGAAGAATTTCGAAGACGCGTCGCAGGTGTTCGACGTGCTGCTTCATGTCGCGCGAGTAGATGAGGATGTCATCCAGGTACACCACCACGCACTTGTCCAAAAGTGGTCGTAGAATGTGGTTCATTTCGGCTTGGAACGTTGCCGGTGCGTTGGTGAGTCCGAACAGCATTACCAAATACTCGTACGATCCATACCGAGTTCGAAAAGCAATTTTGTGGATAGAGTTGTCCCCCATCCGTATCTGCCAGTATCCGGACCGCAGATCCAGTTTGGAAAATACCGTAGCTCCCCGAAGCTGGTCAAGCAGGTCATCGATTCATGGTATTGGATATTTATTCTTTTGATGGTATGTTTGTTAAGAGCTCGGTAGTCGATGCACATGCGCAGGCTTCCGTCCGGTTTCGGTGTGAAGAGCACTGGGGCACCGTATGGCGAAGTAGATGGCCGGATGAGTCCTTTGGCTAGGAGATACTCGATCTGTTTTTTCATGTCGGTCAGCTCCGTAGGGCTGAGCCGATATGGTGCTCGGAAGGTTAGCTTCAAACCCGGTTCCTCCACGATCTCGTGTTGATGCGTTCGGTATGGCGGTAGCTCATTCGGAAGATCGTCAGGAAGAAGGTCTTGGAACTCCTTCAATAATTCCTTGATCTTTGCCGGAGGTTCCGAGGTCTTTTCCCTTCTCCACCTCTGTTGCTATCGCCAGGAACCCGGTATCGGTTCGCTTCACGTCCTTCTCGAATCGTGCGAGTGTCTCCACTGAAATATCTCTTGTATCGTCCCAGTTGGGTAGCTGTACTCTCAGTCCATTGTTGTAGATACTTGCTGTGCGATTCACCCTGTTGATCTCGGGGTTGAATTTTTTTAGGAAGTCTCGCCTGAAGATCAAGTCAAGCCCTTTGATATTGGTAATGGGGAGTGCAGGTCTCCAGCACAGTGGTCCAATTTGTAGGTGTAGCACTGCTTCGCCGTGTACTGGTAACTTGCTTCCGTCCACCATCGTTGCAGAGAATCCTGAAGGCTTGTACTCTTCCCGAAATCGGTCGATTACTACCTTGTCGCAAACGGTGTGTGATGCTCCATTGTCCAAGAATGCTTGGAGGCGTCGTCCTTCGCAGATAACCTAGAGCACGAGGGGCAGGCGTTTCTCGCAGTACCCAAAGATAGTCTCATTGATCGGGTCATAGGGTACATCCCAATATTCCGTACACACCTTTGTGTTGCTATCTACTCCTGAGCTGGCAGCTGGCCGAGGCTGCTTGGAGAATGGCTCTTCTCCAGGGCCCGGAGTTTCCTTGACGACAGTGCGCGTCGTTGATGGCGAAGTTGCTGAACTGGATGCATCCGTAGCAGGAGTTTAGGGTTTGTGCAACTTTGTGTACACCCCCAGCTTCCTCTTCAGCTGCTTCAGCTCCACCGACGTCTTCCTTGGGGAACGGGTAGTCGTTGTGGGCTGGTGTCGGGAGAGGATGTTGACTCCGTGGAAAGGTCGGCCTCTTTCCACACTCCTTAATTTTTTCCCCAAGTTGTCCGGTACCGGTATAATCTCCACAGCTGTCTGCTTCTTTTGGACTCCTTCCCGAATTTTCTCCAAGGCTCTAGCCCCTCGAACATCATAAGTTTTCATTAAAGCATCTTCATAGGATAGCTTTAACGAATCCTTATAATTTCTTGGGTCTTCAAGGAGTTTCCCCATCTCGTCAGAGTCTTTTTTCGCGGAGTCGTATTTTTCCTCGGTGATTTTCCCTGGCAAAGATAGGTCTTGGGGTGGAGATTTTCCCCCATCATTTCCTCGTTCTTGCGTCGAATCGGCTTCGCCGAAGTTGATTTTCCCGAAATCCCGCGGCCGCTTTCGGATCTTTTTATTTTTGCCAGCTAGATCTGCAATCACTGGCGACTCCCGTTTTTTGTCTTCAAATTGGCCGAAGGAATTACGCCACTATTGCGTGCCCGATACTCTGCGCGTGCGGTTTTCATTTTGTTGCAGTCGAAGATTCGATGACCCGGCACCCCGCAAAAATCACACGTGTAGTTGGTGTTTTTCGAACGTGGCCGCCCCTCGAACGTGTCGACTTCCATCGGGTCGGCGAACATGGGGTGAGCCGAGCGGTCGCCCTGTCGCATAATGCCGACGTGCGTCCGTCGTCTCCCGGCGTTGACCATGTCGAAGCACTGCGCTGCCGAAACGACGTCACTATAGCTCGCGTAGTTCGACGCTGCCACTTGTCGTTTGACTTCGGTCTTCAGCCCGGCGAGGTACGATTGTACCTTTTCCACTTCGGTCAGGTCGGGAATTCGGTTATAAAATTCCTCCATCTGCTGCGTGTACTGCGCTACACTCCCGAACTGTCGATGGCGATGATTTTTTTCCTGGGCAAGGAAACCCAAATTTATCGGCTCGAAACGTTTCAGCAGGTCGGTGCGGAACTGCTGCCACGTGGCTTCACCGTGGATGAAGGTACTGTTGCCGCCAATCCTCTCGAGTGCCGGCCCTCGCATCAGTGTCGCCGCGAGTCGTACACGTTGACTGTCCCAGACTGGCGAGCTCCATCCGACGGCTGCGAAGTAGATCTCCATCCCGGCGATCCATCTGCGGGCGTCGAAGTTTCGATCGCTCGGATCGAACGGCTCAGGTGGGTGCGGTTTCGGAGCCTCGAGAAACTACTGCGACTGCTGCATCGTCGCCGTTGTCGAGTCGTGCTGCGCTCCGGCGAGTCGAGTTACTCGCTCGAACTCGTTTCGCCACGCTTCGCGATCCGCTCGCATCTCCTCCTGAAGGGCTGCGATGCGCGCGAAGAGCTGTTGGGTAACCTCGGCGTTGTCGAAGGTTGCCATCCTGTTCAAAACACGCGCGGGGGGGGGTGATTCGAAAAAAAGTGGAGCTGGTGCTTACGAGAATCGGCGTCGAATTGGTCGCCCCCGGCGGTTTTTCGAGGCAGGTTTTCCCGTTGGTGTTTCTTTGTTGAGCACGGCCGAGTGAGAAAAGCTCTAATACCAAGTGTTACAGGATCGAATGACTCGAGGAAAGATTGCACTATCGATCAGTACAAGGCTCTTTTATACTTCCAGAGTACATTAGGTAACCAGGTTTATCTTATCCTAAGGGAATAGACCCTTATAGAAGATAGAATCACCGTGCGTATAGCCATGCGAGGCTATTGGCTTTAAGGGATTACGACAGGATTACGCTAGATATAGCGCACCAGTACATCCCAAGCCTGGTCGGTGATATAATTATAATAGTAGGATAAACCAAAGGTTAATGGAAAATGGAGAATAGGAAACCAAATGAGATGGGTTAAAAAGAGAAATGAAAATAGGAAGGAAGTAAAGAAAGGCCAAGTGGTGTAACGGGGTCGTACTCTCATTGTGGGCGTTGGCGCGTTTCGCGCTGGCGTCGTGGGCGTTGGCGCGTTTTGCGCTGACAAACTTGGCGATGTGTGCCCTCGTGGCACTGTTCGAGGGTGGTGTGCATGCGTGGTGTCGCCTAGTTGTTGCTGTGATGGGAGGCGGAAGAGAGAGGAGGAAATGGGGTGATGTAGAAGCAAGGGTATGTGCAACTACAGGTGAGTGAGCATACGACCAACTGCAGGTGAGATTTTCTACAGCTAGGCGCACTCTCTCCCTCTTTCGACTCCTTTTCCATGTCTGCCGTTTCTTGTCAGCGTCGTCCCTAGTAAGTTGCCGAGATGTTTTACAATTGATCAGTGGTGCATTTCTGTTTTGATCTTGAACTTTGAACTGCTATTCTTAAGCATTCAAGAGCTTATTGCTAGGAGTTGTTTCTCATTGTTTTGATTGCTAGGGCTGATGGGTTTATTGCCTAGGTCAATTTCAGTGCTGCAACCCATTTTGATGGTCTGTTCAGGTCCGTCTTGGGCTGCAGCCCACTGCGACCAAGTCCTTAGGTCGTTTTCTTGTGCTGCAGCCCATTGCGACCAAGTCCTTGGGTTGCTTTCTTGGGCTGCAGCCTCTTGTGACTGAGTGCATAGGTGGTTCAAATGATGGGAAGTGGTGTATGAGATTGCTTGCTGGGTGCATGATTCTGTTTTTGCTGCTTTCTTTCGTGTGTTGTTTACGTAGTTTTGCTATTTTCACTCTTTCGCATCATCTCCCTTACCTGTGTATCTTCTGTCGTTTTTTTTCCTGCCTTTTCCATCATGATTCATCTCTCTCTAGCCAACTCTAGTGTCTCTCTTCCTCCCATCAGCTCATTCACAAGCTAACAAAGGAGGTATTTCTTGAGAGGAGGGATGGCGATGTGGAATGCAAGAAATTGGGTGAAGGAGAAGGGGGAAAGTTCCGGGGGCAGGTGGGGAGGGAAGGTAGTGGGAGGAGGGAAGGTAGTGGGGGGAGGGGGGAGGACTAGAGGAGGGAGATGGGGGGAGGGGGAAAGGGGGGGAAGTGGGGAGGGGGGGAGAGGGGAAGGGGGTCGAAGGGAAAAGGGGAAGGGGGGGGAAGGGAAGAGGGGATGGGAGGGAGGGAGCTAGGCAAGGGAGGGGGCAGTGGGGGGGGCAGGGGAGAGAGAGGAGGGGAGGGTAGCTGGGTGAGGGACAGGTGAAGACGGGGTTGAGGCGTACATATTGAGCGTTATATTGAGCTGCATTTGTTTGCCTTGTTTGAGCATACCGCTGACTGCAGGTAAGACTCACTACAGCTAGGCGCACCTTTCTCCCTACTCCCTCACTCCTTCTCTCAGCTAGTCCACTTCACGACGTTACACTTGCTCCTAGCACTAGTGATGCTAGCGCACTTCCTGCTTAAACACTAGTTCCGGACGAAATTTGCTTGACGTGCTTGCTGTTGCTGTTAGCAGATGGTACAGTAGCATACCAGATGCTAACGTGTTAACAGTTTCTAGTTCAACTACTGCTCGAGCGCACTTAGTGCTCGCTAGTTGCAAGCGCAATTCGTGCTTAGTTTCTAGTCTTTGTTCTTCCCTCCTTGCCCTTCAGATTCTCCTTGCTGCCACTACACCTCTCTCTCTCCCCCCTATGCTCTTTCCTTCGCTCTTTGTTTCTTTTGTTCTTTTGTTCTTTTGTGCTTTCGTTCTTTTCTTTTGTTCAGATTCTTTTATTTTGTTCTTTTGTTCTTTCGTTCTTTTGTTCTTTTGTTCGCAAACCGTATCCATTTTGTGTCGTTTTTTGTTGCAGTTCTTTCAAATCTTCTCATATTTTTTGTACCACCATGGGATGTGATGTAAGATTATTCCATGCATGAGAAATGGCGTCAAGCCACATGCCTTTATGCTAAAGCAAACCCAATAATGTGGGTGTTATAGGCCTGCAAGCTACCACATTGTCAACTGATTGCTTTTTATTGTGTTTTTACGCATGCATGCAGTCAGCATACAGTGCTGTGGAATTTTGTTTACAATTATCGAGAAGGGTGTCGCTTGTGTGGACTGCGGAAAAGATGGGAGAATGAGAGGGTAACTGTTGGAGGGATGTCACAGGATCAAATGTGTCGAGGAAAGGTTGCACTATCGATCAGTACAAGGCGCTTTTATACTTCCAAAGTTCATCAGGTAACTAGGTTTATCTTTATCCCAAGGGAATAGACCCTTCTAGAAAATAGAATCACCCTGCGTATAACCATGCGAGGCTATTGGCTTTAAGGGATTATGGAAGGATTACGTTAGATATAGCGTACCAGTACATCCCGAGCTTGGTCGGTGATATAATGATAATAACAGAATAAACCAAAGGATTATGGAAAAGGAGAACTAGGAATCCAAATGGAATGAGATAAAAACCAAATGGATCAGGATAAAAAGAGGAATGGAATGGAAAGGGAATATGGAAAGGAGAGAGGAATGGAACGAGGTCGTACTCTCACACTTCCCCCCCTCAAAGCTGGGTGGTAGACGTAACACCCTGCTTGACAAGGTAGTCGCGAAGAGGACGATGAGCGTGGTCCATCTCAGATTCAGAGACCCAGCTATCCTCGGAAGGATCATAACCCTTCCAACGGATGAGAAGCTCCACGGTGCCATTCCGTCAACGGCGGTGAGCAAGCACGGACTCGACCTCGTACTCGGGCTCATCATGGACGAGGACGGGTGGCGGCGGCGGCAGTTAACGTCCAGAGAAGATCACGTTGGGATCTCGGAAGGGCTTCAAGAGTTGGACATGGAAGGCATTGTGAATCTTCCAGGTAGCTGGCAGGCGTAAGCGGAAGGTAACAGGAGTGACCTGTGCTTCAACGAGAAAAGGCCCGCAGAATCGAGGTCGCAGTTTGGATGGAAGATGGCTGATGTCAAGATTGCGCGTATCGAGTAGGACTCAATCTCCCATGGTAATGGTGTGCTCTGTGCGGTGGCGATCGGCCTGGCATTTCTGTTGTCGCTGAATGTCATAGTCGCTTGTGGGTCCGATCGGACAGAGTGGGATCGGACTTAGTCCGATCAAACTTTGGGATCGGACCCACCCCATACTCGAGTGGGATCCGACTCACAAGCCCAAAGTTTGTGCATAGTCGTGATGAAATCATGAGCGGGTTGGACTGTGGCTGGTATGTTTGACTGTTGAGGTGTGAGTGGGTGGCGTCCGTAACAGAGGACGAACGACGTCTGTCCAGTAGCGGCGTGAGTAGCATTGTTGTAGGCAAACTCCAGGACGGGCAGATGCAAGTCCCATTGGAGATTTCGTCCTTGCAGGCTGCGCGGAAGAGTTGCTCCACAATTTGGTTGAGGCACTCGGTCTGTCCATCTGTCTGCGGATGGTAGGCGGATGACATGGCGAGTTTGGTCCCGAGCAGAGACATCAGTTCTTTCCAGAATTTACTGGTGAACTTAGGGTGTCGGTCGGAGATGAGTGTGGTCGGAATGCCATGTTGTGAGATGGTGTAGCGAACAAAGAGTTGTGCCGTCTCCTCAGTGCGTGTTGTCGTGTGTGTCGGGATAAAGTGTCCCATTTTGGAGAACTTGTCAATGACAACAAGGATCGCAGCATGACCGCTTGTGGTAGTTCGTAGCCCGGTGATGAAGTCTAGGCTGGCCACTTGCCATGGCTGTTCTAGGACAGGAAGAGGCTGTAGTAGACCCGCCTTTTTCTGCTTGCTGCTCTTCATCCGCTGACATTTAGTGCACGAGGTGACGAATTTCTGTACGTCATCTGCCATATGGGGCCGGTAGTAGTGTTTGGCGATACCGGTGAGCGTCTTGTTGCTACCGAAGTGTCCTGCGTATAGGATGTCGTGGTATTCTTCGAGGAGTAACTGGCGCAATGGAGGGTAATTAGGTACCTAGATCTTCGTTGATCCTTTCCGGTACGCGATGTCCTTGTCCCACTGTAGCAGATGTCGCTTTTCTGACAAGGGAATGTCGGGGTCGATGGTGTACCCGTGTGTGAAGAGTCCCTTGAGGAGTGGATTCATCCCTGCAACGTGTGCAAGTCGGCTAAGTGCATCGGCTTTGTTTTTATGGCCGGGCTTGTACACGATGTTGTAGTGGAAGTGCGTCTTGAGGAAGTCGATCCACCGAACTTGTCGCCCGGAGAGGCTTGGTTGCGTCTTCAAATATTTTATGTTGCAATGGTCGGTGTAGACTGTCGTCTTGCGTCCTTCGAGATAGCATCTCCACGTTTTGAAGGCGATGATGATAGCCAGGGCCTCCTTGTCGTGTATCGGGTACTTGAGTTCTGCCCCGTATAGTTTCTTGCTAAGGTAGGTGATTGGTTGCAGTCCATTCCCCTGGTCTTGCATCAAGACTGCTCCCACTGCCTGGTCGCTGGCGTCAGCTTCGATGACGTAGTCGCGTTCGGGGTCTAGCAAGGTGAGTACAGGTGCGGACGTGAGTGCTTGCTACAGCTGCTCCACGGCTTCCTGGTGCTTCGGCTCCCATTTATAGGGCGTGTCCTTTTTTAGCAGTTTCGTGAGTGGCGCGGCGATTTTCGTGTATCGCGGCACGAATCTGTTGTAGTAGTTAGCGAAGCCATGGAACTGCTGTAACTCCTTCACATTCTGGGGTGTCTTCGACGTACGCACGGCTTCGATTTTCTTGGGGTCAACGTGAACTCCATGAGCGCTTACGATATGTCTGAGAAATTGAACTTTCTCGAGGGCGAAGTCGCTCTTGGATAGTCTGACGTAGAAGCGTTCTCGTCGAAGAATCTCGAAGACGCGTCGTAAGTGTTCGACGTATTGCTGCATGTCGCGCGAGTAGACGAGAATGTCGTCCAGGTACACCACCACGCATTCGTCCAAGAGTGGGCGTAGGATGTGATTCATCTCTGCTTGGAATGTTGCGGGTGCGTTGGTGAGTCCGAACGGCATTACCAGATACTAGTACGATCCGTACCGAGTTCGGAAGGCCATTTTGTGAACGGAATCGTCCGCCATTCTTATCAGCCAGTATCTGGACCGCAGATCTAGTTTTGAAAATACTGTGGCTCCCCGAAGCTGGTCGAGCAGATCATCGATTCGTGGAATCGGGTACTTGTTCTTGATGGTCTGCTTGTTGAGAGCTCGGTAGTCGATGCACATGCGCAGGCTTCCGTCCGGTTTCGGTGTGAAGAGTACTGGGGCACCGTAGGGAGAAGTGGATGGTCGAATGAGTCCTTAAGCGAGGAGATAATCAATTTGCTTCTTCATGTCGGCTAGCTCTGTGGGGATTTGCCGATATGGTGCTCGAAAGGTCGGCTTCAAACCTGGTTCCTCCACGATCTCATGTTGGTGCGTTCGGTATGGCGGTAGCTTGTCCGGGAGGTCGTCGGGGAGAATGTCTTGGAACTCCTTCAATCATTCCTTGAAATTTTCTGAAGGTTTTGAGGTCTTCTCTCCGTCGGTTTCCACCTCTGTTGCTATCGCCAGGAATCCAGTGTTGGTTCACTTGACGTCCTTCTCGAATCTGGCGAGTGTCTCCACTGGGATATCTCCCATTTGGGTAGCTGGACTCTCCTTCATTTGTTGTAGATGCTTGCGGTGCGGTTTACCCAGTTGATCTCGGGGTTGAATCATTTTAGGAAGTCTCGCCCGAAGATCAGGTCAAGCCCTTTGATGTTGGTGATGGGGAGTGCAAGTTTCCACCGCAGTGGCCCGATTTGTAGGTGTAGCACTTCTTCGCCGTATACTGGTAACTTGCTGCCATCCACCATCATTGCAGAAAACGCTGATGGTTGCCTTGTCGCATACAATGTGCGATGCTCCGCTGTCCACGAGTGCTTGGAGGCATCGTCCTTTGCAGATGACCTCGAGCACGAGGGGCAGGCGTTGCTCGGTGTACCTAAAGATAGTTTCATTGATTGGGTCATAGGGTACATCCCAGTATTCGTTGCTATCTACTCCTGAGCTGGCAGCTGGCCGAGGCTGCTTGGAGAACGGCTCTTCTCCAAGGCCCGGAGTTTCTGTGACGACTTTCCAGGGCCCGGGGCTTCTTTCCACACTCCTTAATTTTTTCCCCAAGTTGTTCGGTACCGGTATGATCTCCACAATTTTCTGCTTCTTCTGGAGTCCCTCCCGTAATTTCTCCAAGGCTCTAGCCCCTCGAGAATTACAAGTTTTCATTAAAGCATCTTTATAGGATAGCTTTAACAAATCCTTATAATTTCTTGGGTCTTCAAGGAGTTTCCCCGTCTCTGCAGAGTCCTTTTTCGCGGAGTTAGATTTTTCCTCGGCGAATTCCTCTTGCAAAGTCTGGTCGTGGGTTCGAGAATTTTCCCCATCATTTTCTCCGGTTTGCGTCGAATCAGCTGCGTCGAAGTTGATTTTTCCGGAAGTCCGCGGCCGCTTTCGGATCTTTTCTTTTTCGCCAACTAGATCCGCAATTACTGGCGAGTCAAGTTTTTTGGCTTCTAATTGGCCGAAGGATTTCCGCCATTGTTGCGTGCCCGATACTCGGCATGTGCGGCTTTCATTTTGTTGCAGTCGAAGATTCGATGACCCGGCATCCCGCAAAAATCACACGTGTAATTGGTGTTTTTCGGACGTGGCCGCCCTTCGAACCTGTCGACTTCCATCGGGTCGACGAACGTGGGGTGAGCCGAGCGGTCGCCGTGTCGCGTACTGCCGACGTGCGCCCGTCGTGTCCCGGCGTTGACCATGTTGAAGCGTTCCGCGGCCGATACGACGTCACGGTAGCTCGCGTAGTTTGTCGCTGCCACTTGTCGTTTGACTTCGGTCTTCAGCCCGGCGAGGTACGACTGTACTTTTTCCCCTTCAGTCAGGTCGGGAATATAAAATTCCTCCATCTGCTACGTGTACTGCGCTACACTCCCGAGCTGTCGATGGTGATGGATTTTTCCCGGGCAAGGAAACTCGAATTTATCGGCTCGAAACGTTTCAGCAGGTCGGTGCGGAACTGCTGCCACGTGGCTTCGCCGTGGATGAAGGTGCTGTTATCGCTGATCCACTCGAGTGCCGGTCCTCGCATCAGTGTCGCCGCGAGTCGTACGCGTTGACCGTCCCAGACTGGTGAGCTCCATCCGACGGCTGCAAAGTAGATCTCCATACCGGCGATCCATCTGCGGACATCTGAGTTTCGATCGCTCTGATCGAACGGCTCAGGTGGGCGCGGTTTCGGAGCCTCGAGAAACTGCTGCGACTGCTGCGTCGTCGCCGTTGTCGTTTCGTGTTGCGCTCCGGCGAGTCGAGTTACTCGTTCGAACTCGTTTCGCCACGCTTCGCGATCCGCTCGCATCTCCTCTTGAAGGGCTGCGATGCTCGCGAAGAGCCGCTGGGTAACCTTGGCGTTGTCGAAGTTTGCCATCCTGTTCAAAACACGTGCGGAGGGGATAATTCGAAATAGCGCGGAGCTGGTGCTTACCAGAATCGGCGTCGAATTGGTCGCCCCGGCGGTTTTTCGAGGCAGGTTTTCCCGCTGCTGCTGCTTTGTTGAGCGCGGCCGAGTGAGAAAAGCTCTGATTACCAAGTGCCACAGGATCGAATGTGTCGAGGAAAGGTTGCACTATCGATCAGTACAAGGCGCTTTTATACTTCCAAAGTTCACGAGGTAACCAGGTTTATCTTTATCCCAAGGGAATAGAGCCTTCTAGAAGATAGAATCACCCTGCGTATAGCCACGCGAGGCTATTGGCTTTAAGGGATTACGGAAGGATTACGCTAGATATAGCGTACCAGTACATCCCGAGCCTGGTCGATGATATAATGATAATAACAGAATAAACCAAAGGATTATGGAAAAGGAGAAATAGGAATCCAAATGGAATGAGATAAAAACCAAATGGATCAGGATAAAAAGAGGAATGGAATGGAAAGGGAATATGGAAAGGAGAGAGGAATGGAACGGGGTTGTACTCTCACAAGGGAGGGGAGGTGGAAAGGGGGATGGCAGAAAGGGTGGGGAGGGTAGAGAGGGAGAGGGGGGGGGGGGGTGTGGGGAAAGAGGTGGGAAGGGCGAATTCCTACAAAGTAGGATCAGAATCAGAAATGTGAAATTCATTCTTGATCCCCTTGCCCGGTCTTCAACGCTAAGACCTGAAACGATGGTGCCACCACAGCGTTGCACAGGGACCTCTGATTGGCTGCCCCTACAAACAAATTCGGAACAGCACCCAAGCGCTACGCAAGCGCCGCGTGGCATAAGCGCGCCGCCGACGCGCGACGTGCAATGAAACGGAACTCTAAAAAGCAGAAAATCCACATACGACACGCGACGGGCACAAAAACTAATTTCGTTTGTGTTTCTCCTGGCTTCAAATTTCGGTATGTGAATTCCTTTGCTCATGACTGGAGCACACGTTTCCCACCAGTCTGGTTATGCGTAGCGAGCAGGGCCCAAAATTGGTTTTAAGCAACTCTTTGAAATCAGAGCAGGAAAAAAAAAAATACCCTGACGGTCAAAGCTTGATTTTTTTTTGATTTGGCCGGGTAAAGAATTTCAAAGTATTTGCTTTAAGTGTAGAGCTCTTTGCACCCTTTCTAGCCTTGGCCATTTAAGGAACATTTTACATGAATGAAGTGGGCAGCACTGAGGTATGGAAAGAAGCGTATTCTGTTGCGGATTTGCGCGTGCAGGGGGGGATTGGGGGGTGGGACGGAAAACGATTCTGGGGCGCGAGAGGGGAATCAGATTTACATGGGCTGCAGAGGGGCGGGAAAAAAACCACCTGCTCGCGATTGGTTGGGTTTCAGAAGGGCGTATACGACGTGACGTGTCTTGCTGTGGTGTGGAGGACTTAGAGAGAAAAAAAAGTAGCGGGGGTGTGGGTGGGAGGCATGTCTCTTGTGGGGGACTTAGCCATTTCTGGGTTGCGAGGGGGTGAGGGAGTTGTGACTCTGGCTACGACTTAGCCGAAATTGCTGGTTTGCATGGTGCGTGGGGTGGGAGGAATGACTCTGGCCGCCAGGGACTTAGTCGAAATTTTTGGGTTGCAGGGTGTTGTGGGGGAAATGTTTCTGGCCGCCAAGGACTTCGTCGGAATCTTGGAGTTTCGATACTAGGGTAGTTTTCAGGACACCCTGAAGGGTCAGGGTTCGGGGCCCCGCAACCCTAGTTTCGGCACGGTAATATTATCGTAACACTTTTGGATCAGGGTAATAACTTTCGTAAGTCTGATTTTTAAGACCAAATGAAAAAATACCCTGAAAAATCAGGGCAATCATGGCATTTCACCCGGCTAATTTGGGCCCTGGTGGCGAGGAGTTCGCAACTGTACAGTAAACTAGCATGGTCAAGTCTGGGCAGTCGAACTGAATTTTGTGCTGAAAGTGAGGGGTGTACATGTAGGATCAAGCGAAGTATCCAGGTTCGCACGCGAAATTCACTTGCGATCACTTCACAGAATTGTTGATCCGCATGTAGTAAAACGGCAGGATTATGATCCGCATGTAGTAAAACGGCAGGATTCTGATCCTACTTCATAGGAATTCGCCCTAAGATGGGGGCTGAAGTTTTTGTGGACAGTCGTAGATCAGCACGCTTTTGGTTTAAGCAATTTCAGAGTATTGGAGCATTTGCTTGTGTTTACCCCTTTCCTTTTTGTGCATATTGGATGTGAATACTCTCAGAGTAGAATGAATGACTAGAATAGCCGGGTACAAGGGAATATATCCTAAGGGGTTGTACCCTATATGAGCATGCTGTTAGAATGCTAGACTAGGTAGGAGAAGGAGCCATAGAATAGCGTGAGGTTTTAGACTAGGAGAGTTGATGAGAGAAAAGAGAAAGAGAATAGAAGAGAGGGGGATACAAGGAGGGGTGTTGTACCCTCTACAGGAAAGTTCAGTAATGCCTACCAAGCCTACAATCATATACTCACATACATAATTTAACACACCCCCTAGACTTGCTAGTCACAAGCCCACACACACCCACACCCCCTAACCCAGCACCCCCATTCCCAGTAGTACATCTACTCCAGCAGGGCCACCCCGATGGTCATGAGATGGCAACGGCAGCAGCCACGGCAGCGGCGACAGCGCCGACAGCGGTGACGTGTGGCGGCAACAGGCCTGCGGTGACGGCGGCGGCTTCGGCGGCTTCGACTGATGACTGCGGCGATGGCAGCGGCCCCCGCCCTTTCGGCGGCATGTCCAAGCTCCGAGACCGGGGGACGACCGGCTGGAGTCAAGCGGCGGCTGAGAAGAAGAGGAGGGGACGCAGGGAAAGGGGAGGGGTGTGGCTGGCGTACGGGCGGCAGGTCTAGCGGCGCCACGGGCGTCGCGCGGCCAGCTGCAGCCCGACGGCGCCGTCACAGAGCGGCGTCGATACCGCGGCGGCAAGGCATCGCTACAGGCACGGCGGCATGGCTCAGCGTCTCGGCCGCGCAGAGTGACGGGGCCGGTGCGGCGTGACGGGGCTGGCGCGGAGTGACGTGGCCGGCGCGGAGGGATGGGCCAGCGCGGCGTGACGGGACCAGCGCGGATTGACGGGGCCAGCGCGGCGTGACGGGGCCAGCGCAGCGTGACGGGGCCAGCACAGCGTGACGGGGCCAGCGCGGCGTGACGGGGGCAGCGCGGCATAACGGGGCCAGCGCGGCGTCACGGGGCCAGCGCGGCGTCACGGGGCCAGCGCGGCATGATGGGGCCAGCGCGGCATGACCGGGCCAGCGCGGCATGATAGGGGGGGAGTACGCTGCGGAAGCGTGAGGAGAAGGCCCGAGCGAAAGTGGCCTGCTCTGAAACCATGTTAGAATGCTAGACTAGGTAGGAGAAAGAGCCATGGAATGGCGTAAGGTTTTAGACTAGGAGACTTGATTAGAGAAAAGAGAAAGAGAATAGAAGAGAGGGGTGTTGTACCCTCTACATGAAAGTTCAGTAACGCCTACCAAGCCTACAATTATATACTAACATATATAATTTGACACATGCACCTAGCTAGCCTATGATATATACAAATTATATGTTGACACACCCCCTAGGCTAGACAAGAGGCAGCGACTAGCAATAGGCACACAACTCAGGGTGGCACTACTAGTCCAACCTCTGAGTCACGGATCCGAAGACCAGTCAGCAAGAGTACCAACTAAACAAGTGTAACCCAGGGTGGCACTACTAGTCCAGCCACTGGAACAAGGGCCACAAGGCCAGTCAAGAAAATATAAGTAGTAGTACACAAAGAGGGTCCTAGCAAGTGAGAAGCTACAGGAACTAGACCAAGCTGTACGCAGTGTCACTGTACACAGGGTCGTAGCAAGTGCCTTCGTAAAGATATCAACCGCGTTGGCACCTGAGGCCAAGTGTACTACATGGGCCTGGTGGAGCTGCTGTAGTTCGCGCAGGAGGAAGTACCACAGCTGGATGTGCTTCGCTCTGCCCTCCAGTCGAGGCTCATGACACAGGAGGATCATGGCCCTCTTGTCAGTGTATAGGACTGGGGCAAAGCTAGGCCGCTCACCTAAGTCAGTGAGCAAGAAAGTCAGCCAGCAGAACTCCTGTGCCGCCATGGCACCAGCGTAGATCTCGGCCTCACAGCTCGATTGAGCAACAGACGACGAGCGAGTGGACCTCCACGAGATGGCACGTGCACCAAGGCTAAAGCAGTAGCCCTGGGAGGACCTGAGCATCTCAGCATCGTTTGCCCACGAAGCTTCTGTGTGCCTTGTAAGGGCCACTGGCCTGCGTCCTCCTAGTACTAGCCCCATGTCTGATGTACTTGCTAGATAACGCAAAACCCTCTTAGCGGCCGACGAGTGCTGTGGTCGGTGTCTGCCTAGGGACACAAAGCGAGCCAGGATGCTGAGAGGGTATGCGAGATCTGGATGAGTGCAAGTCATCAGGTGCATGAGGCAACCCACCAGCTCTGCGTTAGGACCACTAGGCTCTACTGACTCCTCCGGGACAGGAGTCGAGAGCCTGTGGTCTATTGGCAGAGGTGTGGGCTGTGCGGAGGAGAACTGAAGGCCTAACCTCTGAAGGACCTGGCACACCAAGTGTGACTGTGTGAGAGTGATGGTGCACCTTGCTCTGTCCTTGGAGATCTGCAGGCCAAGGTAGCGTCGCAACTCTCCTAGGTCAGTGCTGGTGTGTCTCCTCAGCAGCTCAGCCTTCACTGAGGCCAGTGCGTTTATGTCTGCAGTAGCAAGGACCTAATCATCTACGTAGACTAGAATATAGAACGGGGTCTAGCTAGCAAGAACGAAAAGTGAAGGGTCTGCGGACGACGGGAAGAACTGCAGGTCAGCTAACGCAACACGCAGCGTGTCATGCCAGTCGCGCGGTGCCTGCTGTAGGCCGGTAACCCGGGCGCCGGAGGAGCCACTGGGTCCTCGGGGTAAAGGTGCCGGTAAAGCCTGGCGGACAGCACACGTAGACCTGCTCGTGCAAACTGCCTCGAAGAAAAGCTGTCGAGAAGTCGAGAGAGAGCAGCTCGTAGTCATGCTGTGCTGCTACGTGTAGCAGCTCCCGAAGTGTAGTCATCTTTTGGGGTCGGGGCAAAGGTTTGGAAGAAGTCAACACCCTCGTGCTGACTGAAGCCTCTAGCCACGTAGCGCGCCTTGAACACAAGCTGCTCTCCAGGAGGGCACTTCAGCTTGAAGAGCCACCGGCCATCGGTTACATTCACCCCAGGTGGGGGAACTGTGTCGACGTAGGTGCTAGTGGATCTCCAAGATGCCATCTCCGCATCCATGGCAGCTATCCAATGAGAGGCCCAGGCTCCCGAGGTCGCCTCAGCGTAGGTGCGAGGGGTCGGGAAGTCAAAGGCATCTAGGTCACCCTCAGGGACTAGCAGCATGGAGCAGGGATGAGGCGCGGCCGAGTACAGGAAAACAAGCTCGTACTGCCTATCCTCCAGGACGTCACTGCCAAGGGTAGGAGCATCCCTGATGAACGGAGGACGGGCAGGGTCAGAGACCAGAGTGGTGGCCTAGTCAAGGTGGCAGGTAGATGCGGAGTCAGTGACAGCAGCGACAAGGGCGGAAAGACTCGAGACAGGAACAGACTGGTCGGTAACGAGGGAGGCAAGGACCTGAGGAACAAGAGGACTAGCGGCACGAAGGTAGTCAGTCAGAGGAGGCGGAGTGACAACAAGCGAGGACGGAGGAGGCGACGGGAGGAGGGGAAGACGAGATGCGTGGGAATGGAGCAACATAGGGTGGGGGCGTTGAACAGGGGAGAATGGACGATCACGGGAGGGACGGCGAGACCAGACCTGTGGCGGAGGCGTCCGGTCAGGAGACACAGGAGGAGACACTGGAGGAAAACGAGGGGGGAAACGAGCCGCTGACGAGTCTGGCAGAGCAAAGACTAGGCCGTAGACAGGCAGGGGAGGGACCGCCGGGATGAGCCACGACAGGAACCGCTGGACTAGCACCCTCCTCAAGACCCACACCCCCAGAGCCCACGGACGGCTGTTGCTGCTGCAGCGGCGGCGACGGCTACGGCGGCAACGACGGTGGCTGCTGCGGCGGCGGACGAGGGGACACGGGGGTGGAAACAGGCGGCGATTACTGCATCGCGGGGCCACCAGGGTCAGCCAACTCCTTGACTGGGACAATCGACGGGAGGGGAGTGACGTGAGACACATCAGACGGAGGAGGACGGGGGGGGAGGGGAGCAGGGCCTACCAGGGGAGTGGGGGCTAGAAACAGGGGCGGGGAAACTGGGAGACCTCAGTGGGGAACGCGGTGGTAGGAGACAGACTCGTCGAAAGTGACGTTATGCGAGTGAAGGAAGCGGTGAGACGACGGGTGGTAAAAGTGCCAATCAGACGAGTCAAGGGGGAAACCAAGAAAGACAGATGGGACAGTGCGTGCAGTAAGCTTGTCAATGCCAGAGGCACGAACGTGAGCAAGGCAGCCCCAGAAGTGGAGCGCGGATGCGTAACCAGGGAACCCGGTCCAGAGAAGGGTCGGCGAAACTTGCGGCTGTTGGGAGTGCTGCCACAGGTTAAGCTGGTGAGCGGCGTAGCGAACAACGAACAGCCACAGAAAATGGGGTGCACCGGCATGGATCATGGAGGTACGAGCCACCTCCATGACCAAACCGATGCATCGCTCAGCGACCCCATTCTGCTGCAGGGAGTCTGATAGGGTGTACGACTGGGTGATGCCCCCTGCAGGACAAAACTGGCCAACGGGGTGCTAAGGGGCCAGCGAGGCGCTAAGGGCTAGGGCGGAAGCGGGTGGGCGGACCTAACCTGCTCTAATACCAGTAGAATGAATGACAAGAATAGGAGGGTACTAGGGAATATATCCTAAGGGGTTGTACCCTATATGAGCATGCACCTATCTAGCCTATACGCATGTTATATGTGTCGTTTTGTAGTACCCCTGTGGTGTATGTTTTGTTGCATGTGTATCTACGTGTCGTTTTGTTGGGATGCATTGGGGTGGTGCATATAAGCTATATGCATGACGCAATTTGATATTGCATGTCCGTTTGGGTAGATTTCTTCGGGAATTACCGGTATGTGCCCGGCCGTTTATATCAATCTCGATTGAAATGCATAGATGCTTTCGTGCATTTTCTTCTAAGCATGCCTATGTTTGTTGTTATTGTTGTGCTGCATTGTTGCGGTGAACTATTTGTGGTTTTGATTTAAAGAAGCTGATGTGTCTTTTTCCTCTTTCGCCGCCGTATTTATCGCCGCGTGAATGGAAAAAAATGGCAAAATTATGAGTCATATCCGTTGCAAATAGCTACATACCGTACGCCATTTGTGTATCCATGGTAGCATATGTGGTTCCATTTTTTGCCGCTTAAATTATCGACGGTCCATTGCGGGAATCGCATGCTTGTCCAAAACCCACGAGTGGTGGTAACTCGAGGATGCATTTGTGGCAAAAATAAATGCATTTGCTTTGGACAAGAAAACGAGAATTGTAGCTGTAGAACCTAAGAATATGGCAACCAAATGTAGATTTTAATGGGTACACATTATGGTGCACAAAAAAAGTCTAGGTTATTTCACACATATAAATAGAAGATTCGTAGTGGTTTGGTGTGTTATGAATGAAAACCAAAACACGCAACAACGAGTTTTTGACTAAAGGAGGGAGAATCTTGTCGAGCCACTTAGTCAGTCGGTTACGCTGGTGGCACTCAAGCGAGTGGTCCAAGCTCGAATCCCCTTGACGAGAGATTTTCTGAATTCCCGGAAATCCGCATTCTTGTTGGCTAGCGTGGCATGTTTTCGCAGTACAGTGTCAACTTATACATATGTTTTATGTTGAAGTTATAGGCTAGATAGGGTTATGTTCTTAGGGGGTACAACCCCAACCCTATATCTCTCTTGTTCTTGCTTGTTTCTAATTATTCTAGTATTCTAGCATACAAGTCATATTCTAGTAGTGCAAGCTCCGCGAATGTTGGATTCTGCACTTAGCACATATTGTTAGAGTTGCAGGAAAAGTGTGACTAAGGGAAAATGTCGAGGGACACAAGACTAGGGTTGTACTCACTAAGAACTAAACTAGCTAGGCTATAAACAAATATGACCTAGCTAATCTATATAAATATACCCCCTAGCATAGATACTGGCAATTTATAACAAGGCAGAGTGCACCAGGGCAGCAACACTAGTCTGACCTCTGGTGAAGGTACCGGTAACAAGGCAACTCAGGGCAGCATTACTAGTCTGACGACTGAGACAAGAGGCCACAAGTCCAGTGCTCTACTGAGTTTGCTACTGTGGTGAAGGACGTCAGGTCGGGATGGAAGAAAGGGAGGAGACAACCAAGACTGGCACACGACGGGGTGGAGTACCTACCGAGGATAGCCAACTAGAGGGCGCGGGCTGACGCAGCACCCACAAAGTGGGAGTGCTCATCAACTGACCGGCACCTGAGGATGGCGACGCAAGCAGTGGCATTACGGGACGCCCAGACAGAGTAGGTGTCAACTTATACATATATTGTTATGTAGAAGTTATAGGCTAGATAGGTTATGTTCTTAGTGGGTACAACCCAAAACGCTATATCTCCCCTGTTCTCCCTTGTTCTAATCATTATTTCTTGTCTTAACATGGTATCACGAGTAGGTAGGTACACCCACCCGCTTCCGCCCCGTGCCGCCACCTACCGTCCCTCGCTAGACCTAGCCGGCCTCGTCGCGCCCCTACGGCCCCGTCGCACCCCTAGCAGGCCCCGTCGCGCCCCTACGACCCTGTCATGCCTTTGATTGTCCCCGTCACACCCCTAGCCAGGCCCCGCGCGCCCGTACGGCCCCTCGTGCCCCTACAGCCCCTCACGCCCCTAGCCGGCCCCGTCGCGCCCCTAGCCGGCCCCACGCGCCACTACGGCCCCTCGCGCCCCTTACCGGCCCCACGCGCCCTTGCCGGCCCCACTCGCCCCTCAGCCGGCCCCTTGCGCCCTAGCCGGCCCCTTGCGCCCTACCCGGCCTCGTCGCCTTAGCCGCCGAGCCGCCGAGCCACTGAGCCGCAAAGCCGCTGAGCCACCGAGCCGACGAGCCGTCGTGTCGCTGTGCACGCGATCGACATCGCCGCCTGGCACGTCGACCTTTGCCGGCACCTGACAGGTCAGCGCGAGGATGGGCACTCCCTGGCTATGCATGTTGATGGTTTGCTCCCCCGCCCCCCTGCGCCTGATCCCCTCCCTGCTGACCCTACCACTGCTGAGAGCGAGGCTTTTGCTGCTGCTGCGCTTGCTCGAGCTGTATGGGATTCTCGCGACGCAGTAGCGCAGCTTGCCATTAGTCATGCCCTTCCCCTGTCTGAGCGTCCGCACTTCACCGCTGTTGCAAACGCCAAGGACTTTCCCGCTGTGGTAGTTGAGCGTTACTCCACCCCTCCTTCCGCCTCTGCTGGCCGCTTGATCCTACCCATGCTCTTCCCAGGTCTTTCTGCTTTCCCCACTGTAGCTGACCTCGCCACTCACCTTCGTGCACTAGAGACTAGCTACCGCGCTGCTAGCTCTACCTCCCAGCTTACTGCCTTCCCCCCACCCTTCTGCGCTATCCTATACCTCATCGCCATGCGCCTGCCTAACTGTAAGAGTACGACCCCGTTACACCACTTGTCCATTTTTCTACTTCCTTCCTATTTTCATTCCTCTTTTTATCTCTCCTAATTTGGTTTCCTATTCTCCATTTTCCATTAACCTTTGATTTGTCCTGCTATTATAACTATATCACCGACCAGCCTCAGGATGTACTGGTGCGCTATATCTAGCGTAATCCTGCTGCAATCCCTTAAAGCCAATAGCCTCGCGTGGCTATACGCAGGGTGATTCTATCTTCTATAAAGGTCTATTCACTTTGGATAGGATAAACCTGGTTACCTGGTGTACTCTGGAAGTATAAAAGCGCCTTGTACTGATCGATAGTGCAATCTTTCCTCGAGTCATTCGATCCTGTAACACTTGGTAATCAGAGCTTTTCTCACTCGGCCGCGCTCAACAAAGCAGCAGCAGCGGGAAAACCTGCCTCGAAAAACCGCCGGGGGCGACCAATTCGACGCACACTCTGGTAAGCACCAGCTCCGCGATTTTTCGAATTACCCCCCGCCCGCGCGTGTTTTGAACAGGATGGCAACCTTCGACAACGCCGAGGTTACCCAGCAGCTCTTCGCGCGCATCGCAGACCTTCAGGAGGAGATGCGAGCGGATCGCGAAGCGTGGCGAAACGAGTTCGAGCGAGTAACTCGACTCGCCGGAGCGCAGCACGACTCGACAACGGCAACGACGCAGCAGTTTCTTGAGGCTCCGAAACTGCGCCCACCTGAGCCGTTCGATCCGAGCGATCAAAACTCCGACGCCCGCAGATGGATCGCCGGGATGGAGATCTACTTCGCAGCCGTCGGATGGAGCTCGCCAGTCTGGGACGGTCAACGTGTAGGACTTGCGGCGACACTGATGCGAGGGCCGGCACTCGAGAGGATTGGCGGCAACAGTACCTTCATCCACGGTGAAGCCACGTGGCAGCAGTTCCGCACCGACCTGCTGAAACGTTTCGAGCCGATAAATTTGGGTTTCCTTGCCCAGGAAAAAAATCATCGCCATCGACAGTTCGGGAGTGTAGCGCAGTACACGCAGCAGATGGAGGAATTTTATAACCGAATTCAAGACCTAACCGAAGGGGAAAAAGTATAATCGTACCTCACCGGGCTGAAGACCGAAGTCAAACGACAAGTCGCAGCGTCGAACTACGCGAGCTACAGTGACGTCGTTTCGGCAGCGGAGCGCTTCGACATGGTCAACGCCGGGACACGACGGACGCACGTCGGCAGTACGCGACAGGGCGACCGCTCGGCTCACCCCACGTTCGCCAACCCGATGGAAGTCGACAGGTTCGAGGGGCGGCCACGTCCGAAAAAAACCAACTACACGTGTGATTTTTGCGGGGTGCCAGGCCTTCGAATCTTCGACTGCACCAAAGGCCGCGCGCGCAGAGTATCAGGCACGCAACAGTGGCGGAAATCCTTCGGCCAATCAGAAGACAAAAAACGGGAGTTGCCAGTAATTGCAGATCTAGCTGGCGGAAAAACAAAAGATCCGGAAGCGGCCGCGAGATTCCAGGACAATCGACTTCGACGAAGTTGATTCGACGCGAGCAGGAGGAAATGATGGGGGAAAATCTCCACCCCACGACCAGTCTTCGCCAGAGAAAATCGCCGAGAAGAAATCTGACTCCGCGAAAAAAGACTCTGCCGAGATCGGGAATCTCCTTGAAGACCCAAGAAATTATAAGGATTCGTTAAAGCTATCCTATGAAGTTGCTTTAATGAAAACTTATGATTCTCGAGGGGCTAGAGCCTTGGAGAAAATTCGGGAAGGAGTCCAAAAGAAGCAGACAGCTGTGGAGATTATACCGGTACCGGACAACTTGGGGAAAAAATTGAGTGTGGAAACAGGCCAACCTTTCCACAGAATCAACGTCCTCTCCCGACACCAGCCCACAACGACTACCCGTTCCCCAGGGAAGACGTCGGTGGAGCTGAAGCAGCTGAAGAGGAAGCTGGGGGTCTACAAAAAGCAGCACAAACCCCGAACCCCTCCTCCGGATGCATCCAGTTCTTCGGCATCAATGACGCGCACAATCGTCAAGGAATCTCCGGGCCCTGGAGAAGAGCCGTTCTCCAAGCAGCCTCGGCCAGCTGCCAGCTCAGGAGTAGATAGCAACACAAAGGTGTGTACGGAATATTGGGATGTACCCTATGACCCAATGAATGAAACCATCTTTGGGTACTCCGAGAAACGCCTGCCCCTCGTGCTCGAGGTCATCTGCAAAGGACGACGCCTCCAAGCACTCGTGGACAGCGGAGCATCACACACCGTCTATGACAAGGCAGTAATCGACCGACTTCGGGAAGAGTACAAGCCTTCAGGATTCTCTGCAACGATGGTGGACGGCAGCAAGTTACCAGTACACGGCGAAGCAGTGCTACACCTACAAATTGGACCACTGTGCTAGAGACCCGCACTCCCCATGACCAACATCAAAGGGCTTGACTTGATCTTCGAGCGAGACTTCCTAAAAAAATTCAACCCCGAGATCAACTGGGTAAACCACACCGCAAGCATCTACAACAATGGACGGAGAGTACAGCTACCCAATTGGGATGATACTGGAGATATCCCAGTGGAGACACTCCCACGATTCGAGAAGGACGTGAAGCGGATCGACACCGGGTTCCTGGCGATAGCAACAGAGGTGGAAAACGACGGAGAGAAAACCTCGGAACCTCCGGGAAAGATCAAGGAATCATTAAAGGTGTTCTAAGACATTCTTCCTGACAATCTTCCGAACGAGCTACCGCCATACCGAACGCATCAACACGAGATCGTGGAGGAACCGGGTTCGAAGGCGACCTTCCGAGCACCATACCAGCTCAGCCCTACGCAGCTGACCGACATGAAAAAACAGATCGAGTATCTCCTATCCAAAGGACTCATCCGACCATCTACTTCGCCATACGGTGCCCCAGTACTCTTCACACCGAAACCGGACGGAAGCCTGCGCTTGTGCATTGATTACCAGGCTCTTAACAAGCAGACCATCAAGAATAAATATCCGATTCCACGAATCGATGACCTGCTTGACCAGCTTCGGGGAGCTACGGTATTTTCCAAACTGGATCTGCTGTCCGGATACTGGCAGATACAGATGGCGGACAACTCTATCCACAAAATTGCTTTCCAAACTCGGTATGGATCGTACGAGTATTTGGTAATGCTGTTCGGACTCACCAACACATCAGCAACGTTCCAAGCCGAAATGAACCACATTCTACAACCACTTTTGGACAAGTGCGTGGTGGTGTACCTGGACGACATCCTCATCTACTCACGCAACATGAAGCAGCACGAAGAACACCTGCGACGCGTCTTCGAAATTCTTCGACGAGAACGATTCTACGTCCAAGAGCAAATTCGCCCTTGAGAAGGTCCAGTTCCTATGACACCTGGTGAGCGCTCAAGGAGTTCATGTCGAGGAGGGTTATGATCCTTCTGAGGATAGCTGGGTACCGGAGACCGACATGGGTAACGCCCGTCGTCCTCTGCATGATTACCTTGTCAAGAAGGGTGTTACTTCTACCATCCAGCTTTGTGGGGGGGAAGTATTAGAGTACGACCCCGTTACACCACTTGTCCCTTTTTCTACTTCCTTCCTATTTTCATTCCTCTTTTATCTCTCCTCATTTGGTTTCCTATTCTCCATTTTCCATTAACCTTTGGTTTATCCTGCTATTATAATTATATCACCGACGAGGCTTGGGATGTACTGGTGCGCTATATCTAGCGTAATCTTGCCGTAATCCCTTAAAGCCAATAGCCTCGCGTGGCTATACGCAGGGTGATTCTATCTTCTAGAAAGGTCTTTTTTCTTTGGATAGGATAAACCTGGTTATCTGATGTACTCTGGAAGTATAAAAGCGCCTTGTACTGATTGATAGTGCAATCTTTCCTCGAGTCATTCGATCCTGTAACACTGACCGCTTAGCCACTGCCCGTGACCACTTCCTTAGTCAGCACCCTGCCAACCTCACCCTGCCCGCCTTTGTCACTATTCTGTTAGCGATAGAGACTCGCCAGCGCACTATCGCTCAGTCGAGCGGTGTTCCGGCCGTCCCTATCTTTCAGGGTTGTGCCTCCCAGTCCACGTACGCTGACATCTGAACCGCAGTTGCCACGACCGCGCTTGCCCCTGAGACAGTAGCTGCGGCTTACCCGCAGCCGTGCCAGCGCCGGGGTCGCCATGGCCCTTATGGAGGACATGGTGGTGGCGCTAGTGGTGGTGGTGGCGGGGACAGTGGTTCTGACGAGGGGGTTGGAGCTGGTGCCCAGGAGCAGCAGCAGTCACCGTAGTCGCAGCAGCAGCAGTCGCAGCCGCAGCAACAGCAGCAGCCGTCGCGGCAGCAGCAGCAGCAGCCGTCGCAGCAACAGCACCAGCACTAGCATCAGCAGCCGTGGGCTCACCTCCCGCCGGGGTGGCCAGAGCCTCAAGAGGTGATGGCCCTCGCAGCGGGGCGTCCACCGGCAGCTTCAGTGCTGTGAGTTGTCTTCCCTCCCTGCTCTATCGCCTCTCGACCTCGCTGCTTCATTGCCTCTCTCCATCAGCGCTCGATCGCCTCTCTTCCTCCCTACTCGGGTACTTGCTGTGGGACGCAGTGTGAGACGGCATGGCCGCGGGGTTGAGAAGAGCTATGCGGGGTCGGCGGGTCGCGCGGGCTCGAAGCGGGGAAAAGCAGAAAGTGTGTTCCCCTTTGCAGCCAACTAGCGCCGACGGCGGGGGAGAGCGGGTAATGGGCTGCTGCAGGCAGCTCGGCGCAGAACCTAACTGCCCCGGATTAGGGTAGCGGGTTGTGGGGAGCGGGATGCTACACGACGCTTGATGGCAAGCTAGCCAGATTACGCTCTCGCTAGTCGCGAGCACTGTGACGAGAGGACTATGCTAGCGAGGAGGCCGGGAAATGCTACGCATGACTCCGTTTTGTAAAAACGGTTTATGGTAGTCCCAAATTGCAAGCTTAGGTTCTTCCCCTTGGCCCTTCCCTCCCTCGATTGGAGTCTCTACTGGGGTTGGCGAAACCCGTTTTCCCCCAGCGTCCAATCACAAGCTTCCCTTCTCCATGCTCCCCCCACTTGTTCACTGTTCTGAAATTTTACAGGATAACCACTCAGACCACCTCCGAAATTGTTAAAACCTGCGGCCCAAATTGTTCATACGCACTGCGTATGAACTGTGAGCCTTGGCTTGGACGAAATACACAAATAAATCGTGAGGGTGTTTCATCTCGTGAATTCGCAATTTGTCGTAGATCTTCTGATTTGCAAGCAGGTAGTGCGACGGCTGAGATTACATTTCGATTGACTGGGGGAACCACTTTACTTGCACGCCATCAGATGGAAATCCCTAAATATTGGACAGCTAAAAACGCGAGGCACCGGGTGTCCCAAAATACGTTCCGCACTGAACTTGAAAGCCAGCCCCGAGTGACGTGAGTCACGTTACCCCTATCTTCACCCACGAAAACGTGACTTTCAAACGCAGTACGTTTGAAGGTCGCGCCTCGCAATTTGGGCCGCGGGCTTCAACAAAAAGGCTCGCGTCCAGGGCCTGAGCTAGGTTTCCTGTTCGGATGATTTGGGCCCATTTGAAAAAACCCTTGTAAAACCTGAGCCGAGCCTAAAATTGCTCGGATGAATCAGGGTCCGAGCCGAAAAAGGCCTGAGAGCCACCACCAATTATTGAGGGGTGGGAAAAAATGTGCCCACACCACTACTTCGGTAGGGCAATCGGGTTTGGCCTCGCTCCTGCAGCACCACGACCGAGGGGAAGAGGGCGGAGGGGGTCACTCACCGCCCAAGACGGGGACAAAATCTGCAAGTCATACAGAATAGCATAACCCCGACTTCCAGCAAGGCGGCTCCCGAATGTACCGCACTTTGAGAGGTGTGGGACGAGATTTGAGGGAGGGAATTGGGGAGGGCGGCAAATTTGGGCGGGGGCAAAAGTTGAGGCCAGAAAAAAAGGGATTGGAAGTGTTTGGTAGGGGGGTTGGGAGGAGGGGGGCGGGTTGGGGGGGGGGGGGGGGGGGGAAGAGAGGGGGGAAGAGGTTTGGAGAGGGGAAAAGGTCCGGGTTGCCCTGGTCCGGATAAAAACAGGTCCCACAAAATTTCTCCTTGTGTAATTCCAGGCTGGCTGGGGAAATGCCTATGTGAAATACGGGCTACGATTGAAAACACCTTGGATTTTCAGTCAAGACAGGGTGATAACCCTGTTATTTTCAGCCCTGCTCGCGTCTTGTAACTTGGGACCTGGGCTTTAAGGTTTGATGAAGGCTTTGGTCAAGAAGTGTGAAGCATTCGCAGTTTGACGGCTGTTCGTGCGCCGGGCAGGATGGTGCTGCTCTTGTGGCGTGGTCGACGTCATATTTCCTTGGCGTGGCCGGCAGAAAGCACGTTTCGCCCTTGGTCGCAGCTGATCGTAGACCCCCGTCGCACGAATTCAGGCCGGCAAGTTGTGGTTGGCTAAACTTCGAGCCGCACGGCTAAACATTGAAATGTGCAAGTCCGACGTGGCGAGTCGGCTAGCCAAACTTTCAAGGTCGACCAACTCCATAATGCCGCCTATGGCTTTTGTTTCGTAAACATGCACATGCCGCATGCTCATTTCCTCCAGCCCATGTTCCTCGCGCCATAATCGCATCGCGCCTGCCTCGTCTCCTGTGCGCATCGTCGATCCGCCGTGCCGTCTTCGCGCGCCACACCGCCTACCGGGACCGTGCCGCTCGTGTCATTCTCCCTCTTCGTACCTGCTCGCATTCAATATTTTTTCCTGCCTGGCCCCGTCAAGCCTGCCTGGCCCTCGCCGCGCTGCCTGGCCCCGCCGCGCCTGCCTAGCCCCGTCGCGCCTGCCTGGCCCTGCCGTGTCTCCTGGCCCCGTCGCGCCTGCCTGGCACTGCCGCACTTGCCTGGCACTGCCGCACCTGCCTGGCCCCGCCGCGCTACCTGGCACTGCCGCACCTGCCTGGCCCCGTCGCGCCTGCTTGGCCCCGCCGCGTCTCCTGGCCCCGCCGCGCTGCCTGGCCCCGTCGAGCCTGCCTGGCCTTGCCGCGCCTGCCTGGCACTGCCGCGCCTGCCTGGCCTCGTCGCGCCAGCCTGGCCCCATCGCGCCTGCCTGGCCCCGTCGCGCCTGCCTGGCCCCGCCGCGTCTCCTGGCCCCGCAGCGCTGCCCGGCCCTGTCGAGCCTGCCTGGCCCTGCCGCGTCTGCCTGGCACTGCCGCGCCTGCCTGGCACTGCCGCGCCTGCCTGGCCCCGTCGCGCCTGCCTGGCCCCGTCGTGCCTGCCTGGCCCCGCCGCGTCTCCTGGCCCCGCCGCGCTGCCTGGCCCCGTCGCGCCTGCCTGGCCCCGCCGCGTCTCCTGGCCCCGCCGCGCTGCCTGGCCCCGTCGCGCCTGCCTGGCCCCGTCTCGTCTCCCGACCCCGCCGCGCTGCCGGGCCCCGTCGCGCCTGCCTGGCCCTGCCGCGCCTCCTGGCCCCGCCGCCCCTGCGTGGCCCCGCCGCGCCTGCCCGGCCCTGCCGCACCTCCTGGCCCTGCCGCACCTCCCGTGCCTCACCCGCCGTGCCTGACCGGCCGGCGCCTCTTCGTACTTGCTCGCACGTGCTGGGGCACCGTTTTGCGGCCGTCGTGTTGGAGGGCCCTGCCGTCCTGTTCCTGCGGAGCTGTGCCGCTGACCCTGCACGATGGCTGACTTCGTGCTCCGACTGGACGCCGAGGGCCACGCGGTTGACTTCGCCGCCTGGCTCTCTGACCTCCGCCGCCACCTTACAGGTCAGCGTCAGGATGGCCACTCTTTGGTTGTCCATGTCGATGGTTTGCTCCCCCGCCCCCCTGTGCCCGTTCCCCTCCCTGTTGACCCCTCCTCTGATGCCCGTGAGACCTTCTCTACTGCTGCACTTGCTTGTGCTGTCTGGGACTCCCGCGATGCGGTCGCTCAGGTTGCTATTAGCCACGCCCTCCCTGTGTCTGAACGCTCGAGTTTTGCTACCATTGCGACGGCCAAAGCCTACTTAGACGCAGTCATTGCCCGCTATTCCACACCCGCGTCTGCCTCTACGTGCCCTAGAGACCCGCTATCGCACTGCCAGCACTGCTGCACAGCTCACTGCGCTCCCCCCTCCTTTCTGCATGACGCTCTATTTCATCGCCATGCGCCTGCCGGACCGCCTCGCTAGTGCCCGCGATCACTTCCTTAGCCAGCACCCGGTTGACCTCACCCTCACTGCCTTTGTCAACACCCTCACCGAGATCGAGACTCGCCAGCGCACTATCTCTCAGTCGAGCGGTGCACCGGCGGTCTCTATCTTTCACGGCTGTGCCCCCTCCCAGTGCACGTTCACTGACGTTTCGGCTGCGGTCGCCACGGTGCCCCCTCCCACCGAGACGGCTGCTGCGGTCCACCCGCAGCAGCGCTCGCGCCGCAATGGCCGTGGTCGCCAGGGAGGTCGGGGTGGTGGCGCAGGTGGTGGTGGTGGTGTTAGTGGTAGTGACGGTAGTCTGCCTGCTGGGACTACCACTGGTCGGCAGGAGCAGCAACCCCCGCCGCAGCAGGTGCAGCCCAAGCCGCCGCCGCCGTCCCAGCAGCAGCCGTCGCCCCAGCAGCAGCCGCCGCAGCAGTGGGCTCGTCTCCCGCCTGGTTGGCCTGGCACCGGCGGAGGTGGTGGCCGTGGTGGCGGCCCGCGCAGCTCGGCGTCTACCAGCGGCTCCGGTGCTGTGACCTGCCAGTACCAGCTTCAGACCGGGCCTCTTCGCGGCACTCTGTGTCACCGCCCGCACCCGACTGCCCGCTGTTTTCGCCGCCTTGACGATCTTTTTCGTCGTCGCTTTGGCCCGGCCTCGGACCTCCCTGACTGGCACAGCCTGCTCCGCCAGGGCGTGCCGATCTTTGAGTTAGACATGGATCAGATAGGTGCTGCTTTGCATGCTTTGTATTCTGACGTTGCTAGTGTTACTGGATCTTATTATCCTGTGTTCTCCAGCTTAGGTGTTGCACCCTTGTGTAGCATAGCTTCCCTTGCTGCGTCATGCGTAGGACTGCCTAGTTTGCCTAGCCCAGTCTCTGCACCTGTTGTGTGATGTCATCATATGCTATCACATTCTGTCTGCCTCCCATCCCATATTTTTTCAACTTGCATCTGTGGTTTGAACGTGTGCAAGAATTTGTGTGTGATGTGTTCTAGAGTTTGGGAATGTGTTTTGTGTTATTTTGTTTGAGCAGGTTTTTTGTGATGATAGATCTTGAGAAGATCTTTCCGACGCAACGAGAATCGCTTCAATCGGAGCAAGAACGCGAAAGCTATGAAGATTCAAAGTTCATGAGCTTGCGTTACAATTGCGGCGGTTACAAAGTGAAGTTGTGGGGTGACTCTATATGGAGTTGGGACCTTTGGGGGTGGGGGAAATTTGTCACTCACTGTAACAGCTGCAAATTGGTTGGGAACAACCAAGCTAGGTTGGCAAGGGTGGCCAACTTGGATGGATTGGTTGGGAAGGGACAAATGTCAAAGTTGGGGTTCCTATAGGGAGGGAATCTTTGAGCTTATGCGGTTTCCTTGGTTGGGGACTCTCTTGGGACCTTCCCTTTCATCCCTCTCTTCTATCCCAACCTTTCTCTTCCTCCTCTAATTCCTTGTGAGATTCTTGAACTTTGATTGAACTCTTGAGATTGAGTTAAGTTCTCCTCCTACAGCTTACCCCCTAGTGCGTCGAAAGCCATAGCGTCGCGAATACTTCATCAATCAACATGATTCAAATTGTGAACGGTAGCTGAGATTAAGAGCTACAACATATTCAAGTTTCGCGACATTCCAACGGCTAGCTTTTTGTCGACGTCGTTTCTTGTGAAGACGACTTTTCTGCCCAGAATTTCGGATTTATATTTTGAGTAATTCTAGCTCCTAAGTTCACCTAGACTCCGTCCTTAATCCTAACAAGTGGTATCAGAGCCATATTAAGGACATTGAGAGGAGTCTACAGAAGTTTGAAGACCCTTCTAGACCCACCATGGCCTGTGGGTGTGCCTAAGTGGTGTTCTAAAGGTTGGATGTGTCTTCCGCTAAGGGGAAACTCTGCCGAAATTTCGTGGACGCCGACACTTGTGAAAATATCGAGGGAGCTGAGTGTGGACAGCAAAGGGGAGCTGAAATTCGTCATTTCTCAAGGAGAAGATGAATGAGAGAGGAGGAGATGCTAATGGAAGAGGAGCTGTACCTGAGAAGCCAAGTGAGCCGCCGCCATCAAAAGTTGACGCTTTGGATGGCTCCAACTATGAGGAATGGAGCGGGCGGATGAGGAGTGCCTTCAAACGCTACAAGCTCCTGAAGATTGCTGTTGGGGAGGAGAAGATGCCGGAGGAAGGCGAAGCACGCGAACGGTGGATTGAGAAAAGCGCGGTGCTTTTCGACCTCATTCTTCAATCGGTCAACAAGGAGATGTTCGAGCACATCAAGGATCTTGTGGAAGCGGATGATTCGGGTCCAAGGGCGTGGAAACTGCTACGTGATGTGATTCAGCCCAACACTCTCCCAATGGTGATCATGCTCGAGAAGGAACTTGCTGCCATCTCCATGCGACCAGGGGACGATGTGAAGCCGGTCCTTGACAAGATCAAGGACACCTATGCAAGGATGGCAGCAGCGGGCAGCAGTGTATCTCAGCTGCAGCAGTGCACCAAGATCATCTCGGTGTTGGACAACTCTTGGGACAACCTCATCCCCACCCTCAACTCTGAGCAAGATCAATGGACACCTGAGTGGCTAAGGCAGCAGATTCTGCAGGAGGACTTCCGTAGACGCCATGTGGGAGGCGGTGCTGCCACGAAGACTGCTGAGGGGTATGGAGCTGCAGGGCGCGGCAAAGGAAGAGGGGGTTGGAGAGGCCGAGGCCGTGGGAGGAGCTTTGGCAGAGGTAGAGGCCGAGGTGACTATAATGAGGGGCATGGGAGCTCCAGTGGCAGGGGGAGTACCAGAATGGAGGGCACCTGCTGGTACTGCAAGAAGGTCGGGCATCCTTGGTTCAAGTGCTTCAGCAGGCCGGAGGGATGGGCACCTCCAGGCATGAAGCCGCCCAGTGGTGAACGCGCACAAGGTGGCGCTGTGCAAGGCTCAGGTGCACAAGGTGAAGGTGCACAAGGTAATGCCTATCCTGGTTTGTTTCTTATGGTTGAGGATGTGCATGGGCATGAGGGTGATGTGGGATCTGTGGGAAAGGTTGTGATGCACCCTCTCACGCACTGGGTGATTGATTCGGGTTGCACCAGTCACATGACCCCACGGGCAGATTTGCTTGATGAGGTAAAACCCCCTGGGAAGATCAAGTATGTGGCAGCAGCATCAGGTGCTTTGCTCCCTGTCATTGGTGTTGGAAATGCCAAGGTTAAGGGAGCTAATGGGGAGCTTGTAGGGCTTGGGAATGTTCTGCTGGTTGAAGGCTTGTCTGCTAACCTTCTCTCTGTGCGACGACTGCAGAAGAGCAAGGCCGAAGTGACCTTTGGACCAACCAGCTGCCGTGCTAAGCTTGGGAAGAAGGTGCTGTGGAGTCTGGAAGAAGAGACCAGCTGCATCAAGGACCTGTGGCAGCTGCCCATCATCCCTTGGAATGGGAAGACTCCAACAGCAGCAACGGCAGCAGCGGCAAAGGCAACAGCAGGAGGAGATGCAACTGCACCAACTGATGGGGTCCTGGAAGCAGTCAAGAAATTGCAGCAGCAGCAGACACATGGTGAGGTGCTTGCTTGTGTGGATGCGAGTGCGGCATGGGCTAAGGCTTCATCAAGGAGTGGAGAGGCCGATTGGGAGACATGGCATGAGAGGTTGTGTCATGTGAACTTCCCTATGCTGCAGAAGTTGGTGAAGAATGGGAGCCTGAAGGGCTTGGAGGTGAAAGGGGAAGTGAAGGAGATTGCGAGCTGCCCTACATGCTTGGAGACCAAGTTCTCCAAGTTCCCCTTCAACAGTGCAACAGGACCAGCCAAGACCCCACTTGCACTTGTGCACATGGATGTGGTGGGGCCCACAAGAGCCCCTTCCCTCTCAGGCAGCCGCTATTTCTTGACAATTGTGGATGACCACACTCGGGCAGTGTGGGTTTACCCTTTGAACAGCAAGGGGGAGGTGGCAGCGGCTGTCCTTAAGGAGTGGATGCCTAGAGCTCAGAGGGAATGCGGACACAAGGTGAAGGTGATCCGCAGTGACAATGGTGGGGAGTTCATTGGAGCTGATTTTGAGGGGGAGTTGAAGAGGAAGGGGATCCAGCATCAACTGACAGTGCCCTACAATCCACAGCAGAATGGGGTGGCTGAGAGGTTCAACAGGACCCTGCATGAGGGGGCACGCACTCTCCTTGGGCGTGCAGGGCTGCCTGATCCGTTTTGGGTGTCTGCACTGAGGCAGGTCGCCCTTGTGAAGAATAGGGTGCTGGCTACAGTTGGGGATAAGGAGTGGATCCCATATACCAAGTGGTATGGGAGTGCTCCAGCTGTGAATATGCTGAGGGCATTTGGGTGCATGGTAGTGTTTCATGTGCCTAAGGAGAAAAGAGGGAAGTTGGAGGCTTCTGGAAGATGGGGTGTGCACTTGGGGATTGCAAAGGATCACAAGGGATGGCTGCTATGGGACTTGACCACCCAGAAGCTGACAGTGTCAAGGGATGTGAAGTTTCTTGAGTCCCTGTACTACAAGGAATGGAAGCAGCAGCAACAGAAGCTTCCATCTACACCACTCATTGTGGAGGCAGATGAGTTGCAGCAGCCTTCAAGGCAGGTGGAGGTTGCAGTGTCTGAGGAGGAGATGTCTGGGGTGACTGAAGAAGGGGGAGCAGCTGAAGTGGAGCAGCAGCAGCAGCAGCAACATGAGTCTCCATCTCGAGTTCCACACCCGCCTGAGCGACCTAGGAGGGATGTGCGCCCTCCTGTGAGGCTGACCTATGGGGGAAGAGGCAAGCCAAATGTGGTCAGGCTGGGAGTGTGGTTGAGCAGATTGAGGAAGATGAGATCGCTCACTGCTACTGGGCACCAATCCCTGAGCCCAAGACTCGAGAGGAGGCCTTGAATGGACCAAATGGGGAGAAGTGGAAGGCGAGTGAGGATGAGGAGTTCGGGTCCCTGATTGAAAACGAGACATGGGACCTGTGTGACTTGCCTCCTGGGAAGAAGGCAATCACTTCCAAGATGATCTACAGGCACAAGTATGGACCTGAAGGGGAGCTGACCCGCTACAAGTCTAGGCTTGTGGCACGGGGGTTTCAGCAGACAAAGGGGAAGGACTATGATGAGGTTTTTGCTCCTGTGGGGAAAGGAACAACACTGAGGGTGCTGTTGGCGATAGCTGCACTCCTGGGATGGAAGATACGGCAGATGGACATTGTGACTGCCTTTCTTAATGGGATCATTCTGGAGGAGGTGTACATGGAGCAGCCAGAGGGGCTGGATGATGGGAGCGGCAGGGTCTGCAGGCTGAAGAAGGCCATCTATGGCCTTAAGCAGGCGCCTCGTGCATGGTATCACAAGTTGGAGGAGGCGCTGTTGGCTGGGGGTTTCAAGAAGAGTGAGTGTGACCCCAGCCTGTTCCTGCTGCAGGAGAAGGATGAAATCCTCATGCTCTTGGTGTACGTGGATGATATCCTTCTCTTTTCTGCATCAACTGCTTTGCTGGACAGCGCAGAGCAGATGCTGGAGATGCAGTTCAAGTGTTCCAAGATGGGTGAGGTGAAGTACTACTTGGGGATGCATGTGGAGAGAGATGTGGAGAAGGGTGTGCTGAGGTTGCACCAGAGGAAGTACTGTGAGGGGCTGGCTGAGAAGTATGGGCTGCAAGATGGGGGAAAGCCAGCAACACCACTACCTTCGGGGTTCACTGTGGAGCCATGTGCTGATGAGGAGGTAGTGGGTGATAGTGACAGGAAGCTGTTTCATTCGATGGTTGGGTCGCTGAATTATGCTGCAAATCATACACGGCCTGACATTGCATTTGCTACATCACGATTGGCTAGTGTGGTCTCACGCCCTAGTCATGAGCAGCTGGAAGCGGCCAAGAGGTTGGTCCGCTATGTGAGCGCTACGGCATCAGTGGGATTGAAGTACAGTGGATTGAGGCAGCGGTTGCAGAGAGGTGCTGCAGATGTGAAGAGTGGAGAGATGCTCTTGAGTTGCTATACTGACGCTAGCTTCAACTCAGTGAAAGCGGATGGCACCAGCATTGGGGGTTATGTGTGCTTGCTAGGAGGTGGTGCTGTGAGCTGGCGCAGCAAGAAGCAGAATGAGGTGGGATTGTCCTCATGTGAGACTGAGTACATGGCCTTACACCATGGGGCCAAGGAAGTGGTGTGGCTGAGGCGCTTGTTGGAGGAGTTGGGAGTTGGTCAGGAGGAGCCGACAGTTGTGTTCAATGACAATGAGTCTGCAGTGAAGCTCGCCAAGAATGCTTGTCTGCATGGGCTGACAAAACACATAAGGCCTAAGTGGCACTGGGTGAGGAGACTCCTTGATAAGGAGGTGCGGCTGGAGATAGTGAAGACCCATCAACAGGCAGCAGATATTTTCACCAAGCGTCTGGCGGAGGCGGATCATTGGAAGGGCATGAAGCTTGCTCGGATGAGTGTGCATTGAGTATGCATGCTTGAGATGTTGGTATGGTGGATGATGGTTGGCAGCCAGAGGGGGAGATTGTTGTGTGATGTCATCATATGCTATCACATTCTGTCTGCCTCCCATCCTATATTTTTTCAACTTGCATCTGTGGTTTGAACGTGTGCAAGAATTTGTGTGTGATGTGTTCTGGAGTTTGGGAATGTGTTTTGTGTTATTTTGTTTGAGCAGGTTTTTTTTGATGATAGATCTTGAGAAGATCTTTCCGACGCAACGAGAATCGCTTCAATCGGAGCAAGAACGCGAAAGCTATGAAGATTCAAAGTTCATGAGCTTGCGTTACAATTGCGGCGGTTACAAAGTGAAGTTGTGGGGTGACTCTATATGGAGTTGGGACCTTTGGGGGTGGGGGAAATTTTTCACTCACTGTAACAGCTGCAAATTGGTTGGGAACAACCAAGCTAGGTTGGCAAGGGTGGCCAACTTGGATGGATTGGTTGGGAAGGGACAAATGTCAAAGTTGGGGTTCCTATAGGGAGGGAATCTTTGAGCTTATGGGGTTTCCTTGGTTGGGGACTCTCTTGGGACCTTCCCTTTCATCCCTCTCTTCTATCCCAACCTTTCTCTTCCTCCTCTAATTCCTTGTGAGATTCTTGAACTTTGATTGAACTCTTGAGATTGAGTTAAGTTCTCCTCCTACAGCTTACCCCCTAGTGCGTCGAAAGCCATAGCGTCGCGAATACTTCATCAATCAACATGATTCAAATTGTGAACGGTAGCTGAGATTAAGAGCTACAACATATTCAAGTTTCGCAAAATTCCAACGGCTAGCTTTTTGTCGACGTCGTTTCTTGTGAAGACGACTTTTCTGCCCAGAATTTCGGATTTATATTTTGAGTAATTCTAGCTCCTAAGTTCACCTAGACTCCGTCCTTAATCCTAACAGCACCGGCCCCGTTCCCGGCCTCCGCCACTGCATCGCTGTCGTTCACTCTCGACTCCGGTGCTTCTGCCTGCTTCTTCCGCGACCGCTCCGCGCTCACGCCGCTTGCTACACCTGCTGTCGTCTCTCTCGCTGACCCCTCCGCGGGTCTTGTCGTTGCTCGCAGTTCTACGTCCCTTCCCTGTCCTGCAGTTCCCTCGGGCTCCCTTACAGGCCTCCACGTTCCCTCGTTCTCGAGGAACCTGGTTGGTGTCAGCTGTCTCCAGGACCTCGGCGTCACCACCACGTTCCCCGGGCACGAGCGGTTCGCTGTCTGTTCTGAGGCTGTCTCAGGTTCCCCTCTTGCGACATTCCCCCGGGACTCGGTGTCCGGTCTGTTTACCCTCGACACCGCTTCCCCCCCGGTTGGTGCGTCCTCCCAGGTCGCTGCAGCTTGCTCGTGTCGTTCCCTCACTCACCCGTCCCTTCTCTGGCACCACCGCTTAGGTCACCCTGCTCTCCCTCGTCTGCGTCACATGTCCCAGCACGGTCTTGTCTTAGGTCTCCCCGCGTTGCTCCCTGCCCTTCCTCCTTGCGTCGAGGGTCGCCTCCGCCGTGCTCCTCACTCCTCCTTGCTGCGCCCTGCGACTGCCCCCCTCCAGACCTTGCATCTGGACGTCTGGGGCCTTGCCCCCGTCCCCAGACCACGCGGTGAGCGCTACTTCCTTGTGCTCGTCGACGACTATACGCGCTACACCACGGTGTTTCCTCTGAAGCGGAAGGCCGACATGCCCGACGTTCTTCTACCGTGGGTTGTGGCTGCGCGTCTTCGCTACAGTCTCCACGTGTTGTGTCTCCACTCTGACCGTGGCGGCGACTTCGCCTCTGGTCGGCTTGGACAGTTCTGTCGTGCGGAGGGCATCACCCAGACGTACACCTTGCCGGACTCGCCACAGCAGAATGGGGTTGCTGAGCGCCGCATTGGCTTGGTCATGGAGGTTGCTCGTACCTCCATGATTCATGCTGATGCCCCCCATTTTCTGTGGTCGTTCGCTGTTCGCTACGCTGCTCACCAGCTTAACTTGTGGCCACGCTCTCAGCGGCCACAGGTTTCGCCGACCCTCCTCTGGACCGGGTCCCCTGGTGACGCGTCTACGTTCCACGTGTGGGGCTGTCTTGCTCACGTTCGTGCCTCTGGCACGGACAAGCTCACTGCCCGCACGGTCCCCTGTGTCTTCCTTGGTTTCCCCCTTGACTCGTCTGACTGGCTGTTCTACCACCCCCCGTCTCACCGCTTCCTCCACTCTCGTAACGTCACCTTTGACGAGTCTGTCTCCTTCTACCGTCGCTTCCCTCACCGAGGTCTCCCGGTTGCCCCGCCCCTGTTCCTTGCTCCCTCTCCCCCGGTAGCCCCTGCGCCTCCCCCGCCTTGCCCTGCTCCGTCTGGTGTCTCTCACGTCACTCCCCTCCAGTCGGTTGTCCCTGTTGAGGAGTCCGCTGACTCTGGTGGTACACCTGGTCCGTCCGTGCCGTGTCCCCCTCCCCCGGTGTCTTTGCCTCCACGGTCGCAGTCGCCCCCTCTGACGCAGCCGCTGCCGCCGTCGCCGCCGCCGCTGTCGTCGCTGCCGTCGTCGCTGCCGCCGCCGCTCTTGGCCCCTACGGCTGCTCGCGTGGCGGAGGGTGTTCGTCCTGCAGCTTCTGGGGGTGCCGCTGGTGTTGGAGGAGGTCCTCGCTCAGGGGGTGTTGGTTCTGGGGGTGCTGCTGTTGAGAGTTCCGCCACCGGTCGTCCTCCCTCTGTCGGTCCGAGTGTTCCGACACAGTCGCCGCCGGTCTCCGCTCTCCGCTTGCTCGGCCTTCCCTCCCCAGACCGCTCCCCGGTGTCTTCCCCGCCGTCTGCTGACCTTCCTGTCTATGGTCCTGTGTTCCCGCCGCTGGACTCGTCTCCGGCCCGGCTTCCTCCTCGTTCTCCTCCTGTGTCCCCTCCACTGTCTCCTGACCCTACACCTCCGTCGCACGTTTGCTCTCGTCGTCCCTCTCGTGCTCGTCCCGTCTCTCCTGTCCTGCGCTCCCACCCTATGTTGCTCCGTTCCCGCTCGTCTCGTCCTCCCCTCCTCCCGTCCCCTCCTCCCTCGTCCCTTGTTGTTTCGCCTCCTCCGTTCTCTGACTACCTCCGTGCCGCTCGTCCCCTTGTCCCTCGGGTTCTTGCCTCTCTTGTTACCGACCCTTCTGTTCCCGTCTCGCGCCTTGACGCGCTTGTCGCTGCTGTCGCTGACTTCGCCTCTACCCGCCGCCTTGACTACGCTACTGCTCTGGTCTCTGACCCTGCCCGTCCTCCGTCCGTCGGGGGTGCACCTGCCCTTGGCAGTGACGTTCTAAAGGACAGGCAGTACGAGCTTGCTTTCCTTTCCGAGGCTTCTCCCCATCTCTGCTCCATGCTGCTAGTCCCTGAGGGTGACCCAGACGCCTTTGACATCCCGACCCCTCGCACCTACGCTGAGGCCACTTCGGGACCCTGGGCCTCTCAGTAGATAGCTGCCATGGAGCAGGAGATGGCATCTTGGAGGTCCACCGGCACTTACATCGACGCAGTTCCCCCACCTGGGGTGAACGTAGTCGATGGTCGGTGGCTCTTCAAGGTGAAGCGCCCCCCAGGAGAGTCGCCTGTCTTCAAGGCGCGCTACATGGCCAGAGGCTTCAGTCAGCGCGAGGGGGTGGACTTCTTCCAAACCTTCGCCCCGAGCTCGAAGATGACCACTCTTTGGGCGCTGCTACACGTAGCAGCACAGCGCGACTACGAGCTTCACTCCCTCGACTTCTCTACTGCCTTTCTTCAGGGCAGCCTACACGAGCAGGTCTACCTGCGCCGACCACAGGGCTTCGCTGGTACCTTCCCCCCTGGGACCCAGTGGCTTCTCAGGCGCCCGGTCTACGGCCTGCGCCAGGCTCCCCGCGAGTGGCACGACACGCTGCGTGCCACGCTAGCAGACCTGAAGTTCTTTCCGTCGTCCTCTGACCCATCGCTTTTTGTGCGGTCCGGCCAGACTCCGTTCTACATCCTTGTCTACGTAGACGACCTGGTCTTTGCTACTGCTGACAGGGACGCACTGGCCTCAGTGAAGGCCGAGCTGCTGAAGAGACACACCTGCACTGACCTTGGAGAGCTGCGTCGCTATCTTGGCCTGCAGATCTCTACGGACAGAGCAGCACGCACCATCACTCTGACACAGTCACACTTGGTGCGTCAGGTCCTTCAGAGGTTCGGCCTTCAGTTCTCCTCTGCACAGCCCACACCTCTACCCGTAGACCACGGGCTCTCCGCTCCCATTCCTGAGGAGCCAGTAGAGCCCAGCGGCCCCTACGCAGAGCTGGTGGGTTGCCTCATGTACCTGATGACTTGCACTCGCCCAGATCTCGCATACCCTCTCAGCATCCTGGCTCGTTTTGTGGCCACTGGCAGACACCGACCACAGCACTGGTCGGCCGCTAAGAGGGTTTTGCGATATCTAGCAAGTACATCCGGTATGGGTTTAGTGTTAGGAGGACGCAGGCCAGTGGTCCTCACTGGGCACACAGACGAGCCTTGGGCAGATGACTCTGAGACGCTCAGGTCGTCGCAGGGCTACTGCTTTAGCCTTGGTTCGGGTGCTATCTCTTGGAGATCCACTCGCTCGTCGTCTGTTGCTCAGTCCAGCCGTGAGGCTGAGATCTACGCTGGTGCCATGGCGGCACAGGAGCTCCGCTGGCTGACCTTCTTGCTCACTGACTTAGGTGAGCGGCCTAGCTCTGCCCCGGTCTTGTACGCTGACAACAGGGCCATGATCCTCCTGTGTCAGGAGCCTCGGCTTGAGGGCAGAGCGAAGCACATTCAGCTGCGGTACTTTCTCCTGCGCGAGCTATAGCAGCGCTGCCAGCCCCGCGTAGTTCACTTGGCCTCTGGTGCCAACACAGCTGATATCTTTACGAAGGCGCTTGCGCCTAAAGATCATCAGCGGCACTGTGTACAGCTTGGTCTAGTTCCTGTAGCCTCTCACTTGCTAGGACCTTGACTTGTACTGTCCTTTATATGTATACTCAGACTGGACTTGTGTCCTCTCCCAGTGGCTGGACTAGTAGTGCCGCCCTGGTCTTGTTCTTGCCTTGTCTGTACTCCTTCTGACTGGTCTCTCAGACCCTTGTCTCAGAGGTTGGACTAGTAGTGCCGCCCTGAGCTGCTTGTTTAGGGTATTCCCCTATGCAGTCTAGGGGGTGTGTCAAACATCTGCATTTGTCATGTTTGTATAGACTGTATAGGGTTACCTCTTAGAGGGTACAACACTTAGGTATACTTGTGTGTACTCTCACTTTACAATCATTCAATACTCATTTCTGATATTTAGGACTTCAATGCCATCTGCCACGAGCAGCAAGACAGGGTGTTTCTGGCTCTGCATTAGGATTTTTAGCTTAGCTTTGGATTGGGCTGTCTCGCCAAGCTAGAACAAAGCTTTGTTTAGATGGGTTTTCCAGAATAAAAAATGCATTTCTTTAGAGAATTTGACACTGCCATTGTGTGTGGCTTAGTGTGCTGTGTGCCTGGTGTGCTTTCGGCTACCAAGCCTAGGGGATGTGTTAAATGATATATATTATATATATAATTGTAGACTTGGTAGGTGTTACTGGATCCTATTGTAGAGGGTACAACTGCCCTTCTTGTATCCCTCTCTCTTCTAGTCCAACCTCTCTTCTCTCTCGTCAATTTCTCCCACCTAAAACCTCACGCCGTTTCCATGGCTTCTCTACCTACCTAGCTTCTTTAACACTGTGGCACTCCCACTTCGTCGTGACCTGATCTACTATCAAGGTAAAGAGGCATCCACTAGCAGCCAGTTCTATAGACATGTAACCCTACGTATTATTACCGTAGAACAACCATCTCACACTCAGACCTGCACCCGCATCGGTGTGTCAACATGAAGGCACAGTGCACGGTGCGTCTGTGTCCACCACAAGCTGTTTTAGAAAAAGGAGGAGAGAGCCACAAACGGGAGATTCTTATTGGGCTGAGAAAAGCCCTTAGGATCTTTTGCAGAGACTAAGTCCCAGTTGTAGAGACTTTGAGACTTTGAGTAGTGCAGCGGAAGTTGAGGCAGTTGAACCCTTGTACTAGTATGTGAGAACAAGTGATTAATTAAAGAAGCAAGCATACAGCAATATATAGAAGATAGGAAGGCAGTTGTAGAATACAGTTACAGGAACGGTTTATCGAGTCGCACAGCGACTCGATTGCCGCTTCGGTTACCATCCGTGATGTTGTAACGGTCAGTCGCAACCTCCAGTTGCGACCTTTCGAGTCTTTTCGCATTCTTTGTCCGCCCCCTCGTGTAACCTCCGTTTGACTCGCGTGCTCCCCTGTAATCTTCCTCGAGTACAGTGTTACACTTCAGAAACGCTCAAGTCCTTTGAGATATTTCCAACACTCCCCTTCGTTTCTGGAGTGCTGGAGTGTTCAGATCCGGTGACGTTTGTTTGCCCGGTCAGGAGCATGCAGTAGTCGAATTTTGCTTTCGCCAATTTCTTCGTCAGATAATCTGCGGCCATTTCTGTCGTTGGGCAGTAACTGAGTTGAAGTTTCCCCTTCGCGATTTCATCCTTGACGAAGAAGTACCGCATGGCGATGTGCTTGGTTCGGTTGGCGAAGCCGTCCTTGTTCGCGATTTTGATCGCAGATTGGTTGTCGCAGAGGAGTGAGAAGGCGGGCAGGGTCGCAATCTTCGCTTCCTCGAGTAACTCCCGTAGGTAGAGTCCTTCCTTGGTCGCAGTACAAAGGGCGATATACTCTGCTTCAGCCGAGGATAGTGCGATTAACTCCTGCTTGCTCGACTGCCAGGAGATAGTTCCGATGGGTTCTAGTCGGTAGATATAGCCCGTCCTAGATCGTCGATTTTCCTTATCTCCCGCGTGGTCGGCGTCGACGTATCCGAGTAGTCGTACGGACGGTGTTGTCGCTTTGCTGTAGGTAAGTCCGATCGTCGGCGTGGAGACAAAGTAGAGTAGTGCCCGGTTGAGCTCCTCGAGATCTTCCTGTTCTGGTTGCTTCAGATGCGTCGCCAGTTGACTCGCACTGTAGGACAGGTCGGGTCGGCAGGTTACTGCTGCGAACAGTAGGCAGCCGAGCTTCTGTTGATACTCCTGGATTTGCTTCGCGGGAAGTTTTGCGGAGGTGCTGTTGTTGTTCCCGTAGCGGTAGGGAGTTGGGACCGTAGTCGGTGTTAGACCGAATTTCTTCGCGACGGTGCCTGAGTACTTTCCAGCGTGTAGGTAGAACGCCGTGTCGTCTTCGACGACATTCAGTCCTAGGTACTGGGTCACTTCGTCGGACACCGTGAGTGTTAGGTCTTCTTTCAGCTCCCCTTCGAACCAGGTAGCGATGTCGGTAGTGGAGCCGATGTAGAGCAGGTCGTCGACGTAGACGATGAGTAGGATATACTCTCTTCCCTTCTGCAGTCGGTACATCCCTTGGTCATGCGGCAGTTGTAGGAATCCGATTTTTGCGAGACGGCCGTGGAGATGCTGCTGCCAGAGCCGCGGAGCTTGCTTGATCCCGTATAGGGATTTTGTCAGTTGGCATATTTTCGTGGGGTCGTTGATGAATCCGTAGGGTTGTTCGACGAAAATCTCAGCGTCCACAGGTGCGTATAGGAACGCGTTCGCGACGTCGATTTGGCGTAGTGGTAATGTCTTTGTGGCCGCGACGGCGAGTAGGATGCGTAATGAGGTGTGACGGGAGACTGGAGCGAAGGTTTCTGTGTAGTCGGTCCCGTATCGTTGATCGAAGCCTCGTACGACCCATCGAGCTTTGAATCGTTCGATGGAGCCGTCTGAGTTGGTCTTAATGCGGTACACCCATTTCCCCGAGAGGACGTTTTTTCCGTTGATGCTTGTTGCAGGTACCAGTTTCCATGTTTTCCGGTCTTGCAAAGCCTTTAACTCCTTTTCCATCGCTTCCTTCCATTTCGCCTTATGTTCCCCCCCCAGAGCCTGCGACAAGGTCGAAGGCTCTCGCGGAGAAGGCGGCGGCGGATGCTGGACGGAGACCCAGAGGCCTAGAATCTGCAGTCCCGTGGGTGTGTGTCGAGGGGAATTTTCATTCCCGGAATAAGCTGCTTCGTCACCGTCTTCTGGGTCAGGTAAGAAGTTGGGACCGATGCGTTCTGAAACATTTGTGTCGACTGGGTGGGGTGTAATGTAACCTTGGTCAGCGAAGTGGAAAAAGGTGTCGAGGTTGTTGCTATCGAGAGGATTGTCTTCGTCGAGTGGAACAGGTACGGAACAGAATGGGAGTGGTCCGACAGCTTCCGAGGCTTCAGGTACGTCTTCTTCTGCTGCGTCAGCTTCGGCAGCACGGTCGGCAAAGGAACGAAGTCCCGAGAAGCCGTCGGTGGGGTCTTGTGTGTTGGCAATGTTGTCCAGGTAATGCTGCAGCGTCAGTCGCTCGTAGAAAATAACATCACGTGATGCCACGGTATTTTTGTCTTGTATGTCGAGAATTTTCCACGCGTGAAAATGTTTTGCGATGCCGAGGTGTAGTCCCCACCTAGCTCGTTGTGTGAAGCGTCCTGCTCGGGCTGTGTGGGGTCTGTACTGTACCATACAGCCGAAAACTCGTAGTAATTTTGTGCTGCCCCTTTTTCTTGTCCACAACAGGTGCGGTGATGCGTTGTTGGGAAGTGATGACGAGGACAGCAGGTTGTGCAGGTGAACGGCATGTGTCGTCGCGTCTGGCCACAGTGTGGTGGGCAGCCTCATCCCCAGAAGCAGTTTTCGCATCGTCGTCTGCAAGGTCCGGTTCATGCGTTCTGCTACCCCCTGCTGCTGGTGAGCATAGGGCAGAGACACCAGTCGTCGGATTCCTCTTTCCGCCAGATAGGTCCTGAAGCGTTGTGACTGGTATTCCAGTGCACCGTCTGACTGGAAGCTCTTGAGTTTGGTTCCTGATTCTCGTTCGGCGATGGGAAGCCATGTGGTGAAGGCCTCGAAGGCTTGATCGCCCGTTTTGAGATTGAAGTGCCAAACGTATCTGGTTGCTGCGTCGATGAACGTGATGACGTAGTTGAAGTCGGCTTCGGTGTCTTCTCGAGGCATGTTTAAAATATCGCTGTAGACCTTTTCCATCGGAGTGTAAGTAGGTGCGCTTGGGTTGTGATGAGATGGGAAAGGTTGATGAGGAAGATCTGCTTCGGGGCACGTGAAGCACCGTGGTCGTGGTTGTCGAAGTTCTTGGCCGCTCGTCGTTAGAAGGGCGTTGCGTTCTAACACCTCTGCTTGGATTGTTTGTAGTATCGTGCTGTTTGCAGGATGTCCGAGACGTTGGTGCCAGATGTCGTCGGAAGCGCGATGACCGGGCGAGCGGTGGTAGATGTCGGCGTTGGAGAAGAACGCGACGACTGAGGCGGGACTTCGACAAACTTCTCGTGTGATGGGCATAAGCTGGTCTGCTTCGGTTGGCGGTCCTCGGGTCGCTGGTGGTGGGACTCGGCTGGGTCCTGCTGCCGATACTGCAGGTGATGGTTTGGTTGGGATACTTGCGGGTACTTGTCTTTCTTGTCTGATAACTGCTAATGCTCGTGTTCTCTCTGCTGCAGGTATGGTGTTGGAGTGCCAGAAGCCGTCACTGTCGAAGTCGGGATCAAGATCGGGCGGGTGAGTCCAGGCGGCGAACGATACGATACCGTCGCTGTCGGCAGTACCGCGGTCGGGGACGAAGTCCAACACGAAGACGCCGGACTTCAGGAGGGCACGACCGATGAAGAGGCCGCCCTTCCCGTGGTAAAGCCGAAACTCGTTGGAGTAGGAGTCGCACTCCAGGTGAATCCCCTTGGCCATTAGTTGGCTTACGCTTAGTAGGTTGTATCCCAGATTGTCGACAATGAGCACTTTGTTGAGCTGAAGTATGACGTTTGTCTCCATGGATTGTAACTGAACCACGCCTTGTCTGTTTGTCTTCAGGTTTTCGTTGTTGGCGACGGTGATGACGACGTCGCGGTTGAGACGTTTCTCCTGTTGCACGAAGCGTCCCGAGGAGCACATGTGTTGACCGCAGCAGCTGTCCAAGAACCAGGTATTTCGCCCGGTGGGTTCGGCGTTGGCGACCGCAGCATATGTTGGATTGACTTGAAGGCCTTGTGAGCGCGGTGGCGGCAGCTCTTCTTCGTCTGGCGCGTAGGTGGGTGGTGATCCGGGTGCGCAGTTGTCGATGTGTACCATGCAATTGATAATGTTTGGTGTTTGTTGTGCAGATGTTGAAGAGCGCCTTGGGGGACTTGCTTGAGTGGAAGCGACTTGTGGGTCTGCTGGACGGTAAACGCGAGGACGGTTGCAGTTGACCTTGGAGTGCCCGGAAGTCTGGCAGTTGTGGCAGAACGGCGGCACGAAGGTAAGTCCCCTGTTGTCGCGTTCTTGCTTGCCGCGTCGATTGTAGGTGTTGTCGTTTCTTTGTTGAGTGTAGAAGACTAACTGCTGTTGCTTTCTTGGTTGTCTTTCTTCGAACAGGTCCATCTCCTGTTGTTCAGCGTGAAGCTCGGCGCAGAGGTGCATCTCCAAAATCCTTCCGTGGGCGCGAAGAAGCGATCGTGTGGTTCTCCATTCTGGCCCGAGCCCGGCGAGGACAAGTGTCACGAAGCTTTCTTCAGTGATTGTTCCTCCGCACCGAAGCAGGCGGTCGCGGAGGGTCTGGCAGCGACTCATATATTGCATCGCCTTTTCCCCGGTCTTCATTTGTATTGTTGTCAGTTGTTGCATGAGTCTGCTTTGTGTCACGCTGTCGTTTGCTTGGTAGAGGCACTTGAGATGGTGCCATGCGAGCTCCGCAGAGTTTCCATAGCTCCTGTATGTTCTGATGCTCTGCTGTTCTTGTGGTGACACGTTTCTCAGGAGAACCGTATACGCCAGCAGCGACTGATACGTGAAGATTTCTTGTTCCTTTCCGGTGCCGTTGCTTGGGAATGGCAGGGACCCGTTGAAGTATCCCAGAAGATGCGCGGCCTCCATCAGCAGCTCGAACTCGAAGCTCCAGGTAAAGAAGTCGTGTCCGTTGAACGGTGAGGATGTCTGCACTTTTATCACGTGCGAGAACTGCGCCTGGAGACTTAAGATTTCGTTTGGTGTTTGTTGTGATGCAGCTGCTGTTGGTTGGGCACGGGGCGGCATAAACTCGAACGTCCCCGGTGAAGAGTGATAAGGCGCAAAGGTAGGCGCTTGATTGTGTCGCCCAAACGATGAGTTGTCGAGGCTCATCGGCGCTAATCCCATGTTTCCTCCATTGCTTTGTGTTGAATGCGCAGGTGTCCTTGTCTGCTGCTGCTGGTCGAAGTGCGACATGAAGCTGAAGAACCTTTCCATAAGGTTGGGGTCCACGCTTGAAGAGGGAGATGGAGTCACCATCTCTGGTACTCTTCCCGTTGTTTCTTGAGCAGTCCCGGTCTCTGTCTGCAGTCCTGAGGTGTGCAGACAAGAGTTGCCGTGTTGAGTTTCTTGGCCGCTGGGTGAGCCTGTAGAGATTTTCTTGCCCTTGCTGTCCATGTCTTGTAATCAATGAAGTCGTTGAATTGAGTTGAGTTGCAGGTTGTTGATGGAGCGTAGTTGCTGGGAGTTTGGTCTCTGACCAGCTCTCATACCATATTGGGCTGAGAAAAGCCCTTAGGATCTTTTGCAGAGACTAAGTCCCAGTTGTAGAGACTTTGAGACTTTGAGTAGTGCAGCGGAAGTTGAGGCAGTTGAACCCTTGTACTAGTATGTGAGAACAAGTGATTAATTAAAGAAGCAAGCATACAGCAATATATAGAAGATAGGAAGGCAGTTGTAGAATACAGTTACAGGAACGGTTTATCGAGTCGCACAGCGACTCGATTGCCGCTTCGGTTACCATCCGTGATGTTGTAACGGTCAGTCGCAACCTCCATTTGCGACCTTTCGAGTCTTTTCGCATTCTTTGTCCGCCCCCTCGTGTAACCTCCGTTTGACTCGCGTGCTCCCCTGTAATCTTCCTCGAGTACAGTGTTACACTTCAGAAACGCTCAAGTCCTTTGAGATATTTCCAACAATTCTTACACTTGACACCCAGTTCCTGTGCATGGATTGTTAGAGTAGCAGGGAAAGTGTGACTAAGGGAAAATGTCGAAGCATACAAAACTAGGGCTGTACTCACTATGAACTAAACTAGCTAGGCTATAAACAAATATGACCTAGCTAAGCTATATTAATATATTTGTTACCACAAGGCTAGTCAACAAGTGTAGCAAGACAAGCAGGTATAGAACAACAAGTACAATAATGTATAGTATGACCCAGGATACAAGGAGTGGTGCTGCTACGGAGACGAGACCAAGCTGAGTACAGAACCGCTGATGGTCACGAAGCGCAACTGCCTTGGTGAAGATATCAGCGGTGCTGGCCTCTGAGGCCAACTGTACCACTCGAGCCTGGCCGCGCTGCTGCAACTCACGCATCAGGAAGTACCACAGCTGGATGTGCTTTGCCCTGCCCTCAAGTTGAGCCTCCTGAAACAGAAGGATCATGGCCCTGTTGTCCGCAAAGAGGACCGGGGCAGACCTAGGCTGCTCACCTAAGTCAATGAGCAAGAACGTCAACCAGCGGAGCTACTGAGCGGCCATAGCCCCATCGTAAATCTCTGCCTCACAACTGGATTGAGCTACAGACGACCACCTGGTGGACCTCCAAGAGACTGCACCATCACCAAGACAAAAACTGTAGCCCTGAGACGACCTAAGCGTCTCCACGTCGTCAGCCCACGATGCGTCTGTGTGGCCTGTGAGCACCACTGGCTCCCGTCCTCCTAGCACAAGCCCCAGTCCTGATGTACTCGCCACATACCGTAGTACCCTCTTAGCAGCTGACTAGTGGACTGGTCGGTGCCTGCCTGTCGCAACAAAGCGAGCCAAGAGACTGAGAGGGTACGCTAGATCTGGTCGAGTGCAGGTCATCAAATGCATAAGACACCCCACCAGCTCTGCGTATGGACCACTAGCCTCGACCGGCTCAGCCGGAACAGGAGTAGAGAGCTTGTGATCCACAAGCAGAGAGGTGGGTTGTGCTGAGGAGAACTGGATGCTGAACCTTTGGAGGATCAACTGCACCATATGGGACTGGGAGAGTGTGATCGTGCGAGCACCACGGTCACGAGAGATCTCCAAGCCCAGATAGTGCCTCAGCTCCCCCAAGTCAGTACAGGTGTGTCTCATAAGTAAATCGGCCTTCACGGAGGCTAGTGCCACTCTGTCAGGAGTAGCAAAGATAAGATCATCTAAGTACACTAGAATGTAGAACGGTGTCTGACCCGTGCGAACAATGAGAGAGGGGTCAGCAGAAGACGGGAAGAACTGTAGCTCAGCAAGAGTGGTGTGAAGCGTGTCGTGCCACTCATGGGGTGCCTGACAAAGGCCGTAGACAGGACAGCGCAGGCTCCACTCGGTTCCAGGTGGGAAGGACCCATAGAAGCCTAGAGGGCGCCTGAGGTAGATCTGCTCGTGCAGACTACCCTGCAGGAACGCTGTGGAGAAGTCGAGTGAGGAAGCTCGTAGTCATGTTGCGCGGCTATGTGAAGAAGGACCCAAAGAGTAGTCATCTTCGGGGTCGCAGAGGAGGTCTTGAAGAAATCCACACCCTCACGCTGACTGAAGCCTCTAGCCACGTAACGCGCCTTGAACTTCGGCGGTTCTCCAGGTACGCGCTTCACCTTGTAAATCCACATGCCATCGACTACAATCGCCCTAGGCAGGGGAACTGCGTCGATGTACTGTAAGTGCCTGTGGATCTATACAATGCCATTTCAGCCTCCATGGCCTGTATCCACAGGGCTGCCCAGGGCCCCGACACCGCTTCAGCGTAAGAGTGCGGAACAGGGATGTCGAGAGCGCCTGGGTCGCCCTCTTGTGATACAAGTATGGAGCAGAGATGGGGAACAACGTCAGCAAGGTAGGCCAACTCGTACTGCCTGTCCTCTAGCACATTACTGCCAAGGGCAGGTGCACCCCCGATGGCCAGAGGACGGGCAGTACCAGAGACCAGAGCAGCAGCGTAGTCAAGGCGGTGGCTAGCGGCGAAGTCAGCGATAGCAGCAACAAGTGCAGAGACAAACTCAGGAGGAGCAGTAGGGTGAGGGACAAGTGACGCAAGCAAGCGCGAGAGGGTAGGCTGAGTAGCGTCGGAGCGAGGAGGGGGGAACGACGGAAGCAACGATGGGGGATGCAACGAGAGGACTGTGACTGGAGGAGCACACGAAGGAAGAACCATAGGGTGGAAACTAGGACGAGGAGAGATAGGACGAGCACCAAAGGGGCGACGGACCCAGTGGGGAAAAACTGGGGATTGTGGACGAGGGGGAATGAGGGAAGCAAGTGGCAGTAGCTGCCAAGTAAGAGACAGCAGTGACAGCTGTAGCACTGGCAACGGCAGTAGCTGCAGTGGCAGTGGTAGTGGCTACCGCGGAGAGGCACTACTGGTTGTAGTGGCGGCGACAGCAGCAGCAATGGCAGCGGCTGCAGTGGCAGTGGCGGCTGCAGCAGCAGTAGCAGTCGCAGTGGCGAGCTGGCCAGCGACGAGCTGGTAGGCGTTGCGGACGACTAGCTGCTGGCGAAAACTGTGGGCAGCTAGTTGGATGGCAGTGCTGGCGACTAGATGCTGGTAGCGAGCTAGTAGAAGGTGCTAGCAGCAAGCTGTCTGGCGCTGCTGGCGCCTAGCTGGCTAGCACCGCCAGCGGCGAGCTTGCTAAGGCGGCTGGCTAGTGAGCTGGCTAAAGAGCTAGCTGGCGAGCTCGCTAACTGGCTGGCTAGCTAGCTGGCTCGTTGGCTGGTGAGCTCGCTAGCGCGCTGGTTGGCGTGCCGGCCTGCTGATTACCGCACGAAAAAAAAATGAACGCTAGGAGGGGGAGGGAGCTCGAGGCTACGAAGCAAGAAATTGGAAGGCTACAGTGTCAAAGTTAACGAATGACTAGACAGGTGGGATACAAGGGAATATAACCTAGTGGGTTGTACTCTATAAGGCACGACCCTATATAGTCTGTAACAACCTACTAAGATATGTTTGACACACCCCCTAGACTAGATAGGGGCAGTGCCTGGTGAGAGACAAGCAACTCAAGGTGGCACTACTAGTCCAACCTCTGAGACAAGGGTCTGAAGACCAGTCGAACAAGTACAGATAAGGCACGAGCAAAAGCAGGGCGCCACTACTAGTCCAGCCACTGGAAAGAGGCCACAAGGCCAGTCGGGGAAAAATATATCTATAAGTGTCTATACACAATCAAGGTCCTAGCAGATGAGAGGCTACAGGAACAAGACCAAGCTGTACACAGTGTCGCTGATGATCTTTAGGCGCAAGCGCCTTCGTAAAGATATCAGCTGTGTTGGCACCCAAGGCCAAGTGTACTACACGGGCCAGGCGACGCTGTTGTAGCTCGCGCAGAAGGAAGTACCGCAGCTGGATGTGCTTCGCTCTGCCCTCCAGTCAAGGCTCCTGACACAGGAGGATCATGGCCCTGTTGTCAGCATACAAGACCGGGGAAGAGCTAGGCCGCTCACCTAAGTCTGTGAGCAAGAAAATCAGCCAAAAGAGCTCGTGTGCCGCCATGGCACCAGCGTAGATCTCAGCCTCACATCTAGACTGGGCAACAGGCGACGAACGGGTGCACCGCCACGAAACAGCACCTGCACCAAGGCTAAAGCAGTAGCCCTGAGAGGACCAGAGAGTCTCGGCGTCGTCAGCCCAAGAAGCGTCTGTGTGCCCGGTAAGGACCATTGACCTGCGCCCTCCTAGCACTAACCCCAAGCCCGATGTACTTGCTAGTTAACGCAAAACCCTCTTAGATGCCGACCAGTGCTGTGGTCGGTGTTTGCCAGTGGCCACAAAGTGAGCCAGGATGCTGAGAGGGTATGCGAGATCTGGACGAGTGCCTGTCATTAGGTACATGAGGCAACCCACCAGCTCTACAGCCTCCTCCGGGATTGGAGCCGAGAGTCTGTGGTCTACTGGCAGAGGGGTGGCCTGTGTGCAAGAGAACTGAAGGCCAAACCTCTGAAGGACCTGGCACACCAAGTGTGACAGCGAGAGAGTGATGGTGCGCGCTGCTCTGTACCTGGAGATCTGCAAGCCAAGCTAGCAACACAGCTCTCCTAGGTCAGTGCAGGTGTGTCTCATCGGCAGCTCAGCCTTCACTAAGGCCAGCGTGTCTCTGTCTGCAGTAGCAAAGGCCACGTCATCTACATAAAAAAGGATGTAGAACGGAGTCTGGCCAGAACGGACGAAGAGCGAGGGGTCTGCAGATGACGGGAAGAAATGCAACACGCAGCGTGTCGTGCCACTCGCGAGGCGCTTGTCGCAAGCCGTACACGGGGCACCGGAGGAGCCACTCGGTACGAGGAGGAAAGGTACTGGAGAAGCCCTGGGGGCGGCGCAGGTAGACCTGCTCGTATAGACAGCTCTGGATGAAAGCTGTAGAGAAGTCGAGGGAGTGGAGCTCGTAGTCACGCTGTGCTGCTACGTGTAGCAATGCCTGAAAAGTAGTCATCTTCGGGGTCGGGGCGAAGGTCTAGAAGAAATCCACCCCCTCATGCTGACTGAAGCCTTGAGCAGCGTAGCGCTCCTTAAAGACAGGCGGCTCTTCAAGAGGGCGCTTCACCTTGAAGAGCCACCGGCCATCAACTACATTCACCCCAGGTAGGGGAGCTGCGTCGATGAAGGTACCGGTGGATCTTCAAGATGCCATCTCCTGCTCTATGGCAGCTATCCACTGAGAGGCCCAGGGTCCCGAGGTGGCCTTGGCATAGGTGCGAGGGGTTGGGATATCAAGGGCGTCTGGGTCACCCTCAGGGACTAGTAGCATGGAGCAGAGATGGGGAGCGGCCTCAGACAGGAAAGCGAGCTCGTAGTGCCTGTCCTCTAGAACGTCACTGCCAAGAGCAGCCATACCCCCGATGGGCGGAGGGCAGGCAGGGTCAGAGACCAGAGCGGTGGCGTAGTCCAGGCGGCGGGTAGCGGCGAAGTCATTGACAGCAATGACAAGAGCCGACAGACTGGAGACAGGAACGGACAGGTCGGTAACAAGAGAGGCAATGAAACGAGGAACAAGGGGACGCGCAGCACGGAGGAAGTCAGAGAACGGAGGCGGGGCTATTGCAAGCGACGACGGGGGAGGAGACGGGAGGAGAGGAGGAGCATGGGATGCGTGCGAGCGAAGCAACATAGGGTGAGAACGCGGAACAGGGGAGGTAGGACGAGCACGAGACGGACAACGAGACCAGACGTGAGACGGAGGAGTTGGATCAGGAGAGAGGGGGGGAGACACAAGAGGAGAACGGGGAGGGAGACGAGCCGGAAAGGAGTCCGGAGGAGGAAACACTTGGCCATAGACCCCCGGAGGAGGCATCACCAGGCGATCAGGGGAAGCAAGACAGAGGAGGGGAAGAGCGGACACCGCCGGAAACTGTTGCGGCTGCTGCTGCTCGACTCCAACACCAGAACCTCCAGCGGCAGCACGGCTCCCTCCGAGAAGCTCCACGCCAGCACCCCCCGAATGGGAACCTGCTCAAGCACCAACTCCTGCATGCTCAACAGCACCCCCAAAACGCATGAACCCCAGCGACGGTGACGATTGCTGCTGTGTCCGCGGCGGCGATGGCAGCGGCGGCAACGGGGAAGGAAAGACCGTTGTGGGGAGGGGTGGGGGGAGGGTGCGGGTGCTGAGGGTGCGGCCACAGGTTAAGCTGGTGAGCGGTGTAGCGAACAGTGAACGGCCACAGAAAATGGGGTGCACCAGCATGGATCATGGAGGTACAGGCCACCTCCATGACCAAACCGATGCGTCGCTCAGTGACCCCATTCTGCTGCGGGGAGTCCGGAAGAGTGTACGTCTGGGTGATGCCCTCGGTACGACAGAAACGACCAAGGCCAGAGGCGAACTCGCAACCGCGGTCAAAGTGAAGACGCAATTAAGGGAGACCTCGGTGCATACGCGCAGAGACAAGCCACGGGATAAGAACTTCAGGCACGTCGGCCTTCCGCTCCAGGGGAGACACGGTGGTGTAGCGTGTGTAGTCGTCGACAAGCACTAGGAAGTAGCGCTTGCGACGCGGCCCATGGACGGGGGCGGGGCCCAAGACGTCCATGTATAGGGTCTTCAGCATTGCGGCAGTGGGGGGGAACGAGGAGGAGTGAGGGGCATGGCGGAGCTGGCCCTTGATGCAGGGCGTGCACGGCAGTGCTAGTGAGGAGGGGAGCACAGGGAACGACTCAGGGAAACCTAAGACAAGACCGTGGTGGGACGTGTAACGGAGACGGGTGAGAGCGGGGTGACCTAGACAATGGTGCCACAATAACGACGGGTGAGTAAGCGACCGACACGATCAAGCCGCAACAACCTGGGTAGACGTTGCTACCTGGGGAGGCGTCCTAACCGGGGGGGACGCGATGTCCAGCGTGAAGAGGCCAGACACCGAGTCCCGGGGGAACGTGGTGAGGGGGGCACCAGTGGCGGCCTCGGTACAGACAGTGTACCGCTCGTGCCCAGGGAACGTAGTGGTAACGTCAAGGTCCTAGAGGCAGCTGACACCAACTAGGTTCCTAGAGAACGAGGGGATGTGCAAGCTGGTAAGGGAGCCCGAGGGAACCACCGGACAGGGAAGGGTGGTGGAGCTACGGGCGACTACAAGACTGGAGGAAGGGTCTGCAAGAGGAACTGCAGTGGGAGCGGCAAGCAGCGTAAGCGTAGTAGAATCCCGAAAGAAACACCGAGAAGCGCCGGAGTCCAGGGTGAAGGAGAGCGCGGCATTGGCGACAGGGGTCGGAGGAGCGAGGCAGGACCCAAGGCTAAACAAGGCATGGGATCCTACGCCTGACGCAGCAAGGGAGCCTAAACTAGGCACACTGGGCACAACTACACTAGGCAACACAGGGTAATAGGAACCAGTCACACTAGAGTCATCGACATACATCACATACAAAGCAGGGTTAATCTTATCCATATCCATATCAAAGATCCTATTACTACGGCAGAGCAGACTGTGCCAGTCGGGGAGGTCAGGCGATGGGCCGAAGCGGAGATGAAACAGGTCGTCTAGGCGACGGAAGCAACGAGTGAGGGTATGGCCGATCTTACCGCACACGAGGCCGCGGCGAGGACCGGTCTGGAGCTGGTACTGGCAGCGCCCGTCAATCAGACAACCACCCAACGTCACGCCGCACGCACGACCACTGCGACCACCGCCGCTGCCAGCGCCTGGCCACTTGGGCGGGAAACGGCCGACCTGCGGCTGATGCTGCTACTGCTGCTGCTGCTGGGGCTGCTGCTCTGAGGCACCAGCCCCAGCCCCCTCATCAGGACAACCAGCGGGCGAGCCACCTCCACCACCAGCACCACCCCGTCCTCCGCTACCTCTGCGATGCCTAGCCTTACCTGGACGAATCTACAATGCGGCGGCTGTTTCCGCAGCAAGAGCTGTCGCCACGACCGCCTCAGAACCGTCAGAGTAAGTGCAATGAGCAGGGGCACAGCCCTGAAACATAGAGACCGGCACGGTACCGCTAGACTGGGCGATAGAGCACTGACGAGTCTCTACGGCAGACAGGGTGTCGACAAATTCAGTGAGGGTGAGGTCAGCAGGGTGGAGACTCAGGAAGTGATCACGGGCGGTGGCAAGGCGGTCAAGGAGGCGGGTGGCAAGCAGGTAGAGGGTAGAGCAAATGGGGGGTTGAAACACACAAAGCTGGGCCTCAGTGCAGGCAGCGCGCCTGCTCGTGTCTAGCGTGCGCAGGTTGGCGGCCAGGTCAGCGACAGTAGGGAAAGACGCGAGATCAGGAAAGAGCATGGGCAGGATCAGGCGATTGACAGAGGCAGAGGGCGGGGTGGAATGGCGCACAACAACAGCCTGTAGGAAATCCTACGCAGTCCTGACCGACCTAAAGCGGGGGCGCTCGGACAAGGGGAGGGCAGGACTAATTGCAAGCTGTGCGAGAGCGTTACGCGACAACCAGACAGCACGGGCAAGGGCAGCAGCGGCGGCGGACTCACGGTCAGCAGACATGGGGTCAGCGGGTAGAGCAGCAGGGGGGTCAGGGCAGGGGAGCGTACCGTCGATGTGGACGGCCAGGGAGTGGCTGACCTGCCGCTGACCAGTCTGGTGGCGGCTGAGGTCGACGAGCCACGAGTCGAACTCAACTGGCTGCCCCTCCACATCAAAACGCAGGACCGAGTCCGCCATCATTGTCATTGCAACAGCAGAATGGCGGTACTAGGCGACAGGGTGCAGCGGGAAGCAGTGGAGTGCGGTGCGGTGCTGTACAGTGCGGTAGATGGAGGTGCAGTACGGTAGGTTGCGATATAGTGCAGTGCAGAGTAGTGCAATGCGGTGCAGTACGGTGTAGAGCGGTGTAGTGCGGTACCGGACGGTGCAGTGCAGTGAAGAGGGCCGATGACGGCGGCGAGGCGTCTTGGAGACAGGGCCGCGGGTGGCGAGGCGACAGGGCCGGTTAGGTGGGGAGGTGACAGGGCCGGCTAGGCGACGGGGCTGGCTGAGGGATGGGCCCGGCTAGGCGACAGGGCCGGCTGGGCGACGGGGCCGACGAGGCGACTGGGCCAACGAGGCGACGGGGCCGGTTGGGCGACGGAGCCTGCTAGGCGACAGGGCCGGCTGGGCGACGGGGCCGACGAGGCGACAGGGCCGGCTGGGCGACGGGGCCTGCTAGGCAACGGGGTCGGCTAGGATGCGGGGCTGGCTAGGAGGCAGGGCCGGCTGGGCTACGGGGCCTGCGAGGAGGCGGGGTCGGCTAGGAGGTGGGGCCGGCTAGGCTATGGGGCCGGCTAGGCGACAAGGCCAGCTAGGCGACGGGGCCGGCTAGACGACGGGGCCGGCTAAGCGACGGGGCCGGTTGGGCGATGGGGCCTGCTAGGCGGGTCGGCGGGGCCTGCCAGGCGACGGGGTCGGCTAGGAGGCGGGGCCGACTAGGAGGCGGGGCTGGCTGGACTAGGGGGCCGGCTAGGCGACGAGGGCCACTAGGGGATGGGCCAGCACGGGCGGGAGGGGAACATGCGGTTAGGACCTAGGGCGGAAGCTATAGTGGGTGGGGGGGACCTAACCTACTCATGATACCATATCAAAGTTAACGAATGACTAGGCAAGTGGGATACAAGGGAATATAGCCTACTGGGTTGTACTCTATAATGCACGACCCTATATAGTCTATAACAGCATACGGTACTAAGATATGTTTGACATACAGTGTCCGGAATTGGAAGGCTACAGTGCGCGAAATTGAGACGTGCACACGCGAAAAAAATAAGAAGCTATAGAAATGGCAGTAGCGGGAGTAACGGCGGAAGAAAAAGTTTAACCTACCGTAACCCCCCGTATATAACACCCTATTGTGTATATAAAAATTCACTAAAAAAATGACTGGGTCTTAACAGTGGCCCGGAAAAATATAGTGCCCATGTGTTATGTGAACTGCAAATTGAATTTGAGTGTTCCAGGCCATGTTAGCTCACAACTGCGCGGAGCGGCTGTTAACGAGGCATATCCTCCGTTGAGACGAAACTTACAAACCAGGCGTCGTTGGCCAATCCCTGCTGATTACTGTGGTCTGGGCCAGCTTCGTGTCGCACCTACGACCGTCAAGACCTAAAAGGATTTCGCTCGGGAGGATTTTGACCGTCTAATCACAGCAGAATCCGCGACTTCGACGGTTGAAATCCTCCAAATCTCAACCTTCACTGACGTTTCGATTTCGCGCTGCATTTTGCATTGATTCGGTTAAATTACATATGTTAGTATATAATTGTAGACTTGGTAGTCTTACTGAACTTTACTGTAGAGGGTACAACACCCCTCCTTGTATCCCTCCCTCTTCTATTCTGTCTCTCTTTTCTCCTCAACTTCTCTCCCCCTAGCTAAACCTCTCGCCATTTCCATGGCTCCTCCTACTCCTAGCTAGATCTAATTATTCCATTCTAACATGGTATCAGAGCAGGAGGTCCTCCCTGCTGGACCGCCTCCTCACACTTCCGCCACGTACTCCTCGCCCTCGTTCGCTTGCGCGGCCATGGCGGCCGCGTTGTGCTGCAGTGGCGGCGTCGTGATGTCGCTGGCCGCGTCGTGCCGCAGCCGTCCCGACGCGCTGTCGTGGTGTCGGGCCGTCGTGCTGCCGTCGCAGCGTCGACGTCCCGCCGCAGCGTCGACGCCACTCTGTGACGGCGTCGTCGGGCTGCAGCGGGCCGCGCGACACCTGTGGCGCCGCTAGACCGGCCGCCCGCATGCCAGCCTGTGACGCCCCCCCTCCTTCCCCTGCGTCCTCTTCCTTTCCGCAGCAGACGACGGCTGACTCCCGCCGGCCGTCCCACCGTTGCGGGGCCTGACCACGTCACCGAGAGGTGCGGGCGCCGCCGCCACCGCCGCTGTTGTCGAAGCCGCCGCTGCCGCCGCTGTCGCCGCTTGCGTCGGGGCCACGCAGCCGCACGCCGCCGCCGCCGCCGCTGCCGACACTGCCGCCGCTGCCGCCGTTGCCGCCGTAGCCCTTGCGGTCGACGTCGCCGCCCCACGCGCCGAGGGGTCGACCGAGCTAGTGTCACTGTCACTGTGGCTGGAATGGGGGTGCTAGGTTAGGGGGTGTGGGTATGTGTGGGCTCGTGTCTACCAAGCCTAGGGGGTGTGTGAAATTATATATTTTAGTATATAATTGTAGGCTTGATAGTCTTACTGGACTTTACTATAGAGGGTACAATACCCTTCCTTGTATCCCTCTCTCTTCTATTTTGTCTCTCTTTTCTCCTCAACTTCTCTCCCCCTAGCTAAACCTCTCGCCATTTCCATGGCTCCTCCTACTCCTAACTAGATCTAATTATTCCATTCTAACAGATTCTTCTGCCGGTTTTTTTCGCTGCTAATGGTAGTTGACATTGCATCTTTCATCCTGCCCGTTTTTTTCAATCAAGAGGTGTCGTGAAGAAAGGCTAGGTAGAAATAGGTGAAGCCATGAATATGGCGTGAGATCTAGATCTAGGAGGTAGGCGTGAAGTTTGACGAGAGAAAAGAGGACTAGGAAAGAAGGGAGAGGGATACGAGGGGTGTTGTACCCTCTACAGTAATGTTCAGTAACATCTACCAAGCCTACACTTATATAATAACTTATATAATTTAACCCACCCCCTAGGCTTGGTAATAGAAGGACCCACACACCCCCACACCCCCTAACCTAGCACCCCAATTCCCATCAGCCACGACGACTCCAACAGGGCCAACCCCAAGGCCTTGGAGATGGCGACGGCGGCAGTCCCGGCAGCGGCGACAGTGACGGCGACGACGGGCGTGCGGTGGCAACATGCCTGCGGCGACGACAACGGCGACGGCGACGGCTTCGGCTTACGACGGCAGTGACGGCAGCGGTGTCAGAAACCCAGTCACTAACCACTGGGTTAAAAGGGCTTGTTAAATATCGGGTAAGTGCACCCATAACCCCCCAGGCTCTGCACCTGTGGCCCTTCTCCGAGGATCTTTTCAAGGGTAACCCAGCGGGTCATTCGACAAGCGGCCCCCGCCCTTCCGGCGGCGTGTCCAAACTCCGCACCAGGGGAACGACCGGCGAGAGTCTGACCGCGGCTGTGGCGAAGAGGAGGGGACAGAGGAAAGGAGGAAGGGGCGGGGCTTCGGATCTTCAGCGCGGCGCCATTGCTGGCGCGGCGCTTACTGGCGAGCGGGCGGGCTGCATTTCCAGCAGCGACGCAGGTCGTGCGCGACGGCAACAGGCCGACGTCGCAGCCACGACACCACGACGGCGCTACCACAGTGGGGCGTCGTCGCCGCAACTGCTCGTCGACGCTGGGCCGACAGCACGCAGGGGCCGCCGCGGCATCATGGAAATGGTGCCACGGCGGCAGGCAGTAGGAAGCCGCGACGGCAGCGAACAGGCAGAAGGCCGCGACGGCGGCAAACAGACTGAAGGCCGCGACGGCGGCACGGTAAGGACGAGTACGCAGCGGAAGCGTGGAGAGCAGGCCAGGGAAGGGCGTCCTGCTCTGAAATCATGTCGTCAAGAAAGACTAGGTAGAAATAGGTGAAGCCATGAATATGACGTGAGATCTAGATCTAGGAGGTAGGCGTAAAGTTTGACGAGAGAAAAGAGGACTAGGAAAGAAGAGAGAGGGATACAGGAAGGGGTGTTGTACCCTGTTGGGCTGAGAAAAGCCCTTAGGATCTTTCCAGAGACTAAGTCCCAGTTGTAAAAGAAGACTTGAGTAGTGCAGCGGAAGTTGAGTAGTTGAACTCTTGTGCTAGTACATGAGAACAAGTGATTGATTAAAAGAACAAGCATACAGCAATATATAGAAAGTGGGAAAGCAAGCAGTTGTAGAATACAGTTGAAGGGGCGGTTATCGAGTCGCACAGCGACTCGATTGTCGCTTCGGTTACCATCCTTGCAGTTGTAACGGTCAGTCGCAACCTCCGATTGAGACCCTTCGAGTCCTTTCGTGTTCTTTGTCCATCCCCTCGTGTAACCTCCGTTGACTCGCGTACCTGTTACGATCTTCCTCGAGTGTGGTGTTACACTTCAGAAACGCTTAAGTCCTTGAGGTATTTCCAACACTCCCCTTCGTTTCTGGAGTGCTGACGTGTTCAGATCCGGTGACGTTTGTCTGCCCGGTCAGTAGCATACAGTAATCAAACTTTGCCTTCGCCAGTTTCTTTGTCAGGTAGTCTGCGGCCATTTCTGTCGTAGGGCAGTAACTAAGTAGAAGTCTCCCTTTCGCGATTTCATCCTTGACGAAGAAGTACCGCAGGGCGATGTGCTTGGTTCGGTTGGCGAAGCCGTCCTTGTCGCAGAGGAGTGAGAAGACGGGCAGGGTCGCAATCTTTGCTTTCTCGAGTAACTCTCGCAGGTAAAGTCCTTCCTTGGTTGCAGTGCAGAGGGCGATATATTCTGCTTCAGCCGAAGATAGTGCGATTAGTTCCTGTTTGCTCGACTGCCAGGAGATAGTCCCGATAGGCTCTAGTCGGTAGATGTAGCCCATTCTTGAGCGTCAATTTTCCCTGTCTCCCGCGTGGTCGGCGTCGACGTATCCGAGTAGTTGTACGGACGATGTTGTTTCTTTACTGTAGGTAAGTCCGATCGTCAGCGTAGAGACGAAGTAGAGTAGTGCCCGATTTAGTTCCTCGAGATCTTCTTGTTCCGGCTGTTTCAGATGCGTCGCCAGTTGGCTCGCGCTGTAGGATAGGTCAGGTCGGCAAGTTACTGCTGCGAATAGTAGGCATCCAAGCTTCTGCTGATACTACTGGATTTGCTTCGCGGGGAGTTTTGCGAAGGTCTCGTTGTTGTTCCCGTAGCGGTAGGGAGTCGTGACTGTAGTCGGTGTTAGTCCGAATTTCTTCGCGACAACGCCTGCGTATTTTCCAGCATATAGGTAAAACGCCGAGTTGTCTTCGACGACGTTCAGACCCAGGAACTGGGTCACGGTGTCAGACACCGTGAGTGTCAAGTTCCTTTTCAGCTCCCCTTCGAACCAGGTGGCGATGTCGGTAGTGGAGCCGATGTAGAGCAGGTCGTCGACGTAGACGATGAGTAGGATAAATTCCCTTTCCTTCTGTAGTCGGTACATGCCTTGGTCGTGCGGCAGCTGTAGGAATCCGATTCTGACGAGGCGACAATGAAGATGCTGCTGCTACAGCCGCGGGGCTTGCTTGATCCCGTAAAGGGATTTTATCAGCTGGCATACTTTTGTGGGGTCGTTGATGAATCCGTGGGGCTGCTCGACGAAGATCTCGGCGTCCACATGTGCGTACAGGAAGGCATTTGCGACGTCGATCTGGCGCAGTGGTAGTTTCTTCGTGGCCGCGACGGCGAGAAGAATGCGCAAGGAGGTGTGACGGGAGACTGGGGCGAATGTTTCTGTGTAGTCGGTTCCGTATCGTTGATCGAATCCTCGTACGACCCAGCGAGCCTTGAATCGTTCGATGGAGCCGTCAGCGTTGGTCTTGATACGGTACACCCACTTTCCCGAGAGGACGCTCTTCCCGTTGATGTTTGTTGCAGGTACCAGCTTCCATGTATTTCGGTCTTGCAGAGCTTTCATTTCCTTTTCCATTGCCTCCTTCCATTTCGTCTTGTGTTCCCCCCCCAGAGCCTGCGACAGAGTCGTTGGCTCACGCGGAGATGGCGGCGGCGGATGCTGGACGGAGACCCATAAGCCGAGTATCTGCAGTCCCGTGGGTGTGTGTCGAGGGGAATTTTCATTCCCCGAATAGGCTGCTTCGTCACCATCTTCTGGATCAGGTAAGAAGTTTGGGCCGATGCGTTCTGAGACATTTGTGTCGACCGGGTAAGGTGTAACATAACCTTGGTCAGCGAAGTGGTAAAGGGTGTCGAGGTTGTTGCTATCGATGGGATTGTCTTCGTCGAGTGGAACAGGCACGGAACAGTAAGGGAGTGGTCCGGCAGCTTCCGAAGCTCCAGGTACGTCTTCTTCTGCTGCGTCAGCCTCGGCAGCACGGTCGGCGATGGAGCGAAGGCCCGCGAAGCCGTCGGTGGGGTCGTCTGTGTTGGCGACGTTGTCCAGGTAATGCTGCAGCGTCAGTCGTTCGTAGAAGATCACATCACGTGATGCCACGGTATTTTTGTCTTGTATGTCGAGGATTTTCCATGCTTGGAAATGTTTGGCGATGCCGAGGTGTAGTCCCCCCCACCGTGCTCGTTGAGTGAAACGTCCTGCTCGGGCTGTGTGGGGTCTGTACTGTACCATGCAGCCGAAGACCCGAAGTAATTTTGTGCTGCCCCTTTTTCGTGTCCACAGTAGGTGCGGTGATGCGTTGTTGGGAAGCGAGCACAAGGATAACAAATTGTGCAGGTGGACTGCATGGGTCATCGCGTCTGGCCACAGTGCGTTGGGCAGTCTCATCCCAAGGAGCAGCTTCCGCATCGTCGTCTGCAAGGTCCGGTTCATTCTTTCTGCGACCCCCTGCTGCTGGTGAGCGTATGGCAGAGACACCAGGCGTTTGATTCCTCTTTCCGCCAAGTAGTTCCTGAAACGTTGTGACTGGTATTCGAGTGCGCCGTCTGACTGGAAGCTCTTGAGCTTAGTTCCTGATTCTCGTTCAGCGATGGGGAGCCACGTCGTGAAGGCTTCGAAAGCTTGATCGCGCGTCTTGAGGTTGTAGTGCCAGACATATCTTGTGGCTGCATCGATGAACGTGATGACATAGTTGAAGTCGGCTTCAGTGTCGTCTCGAGGCATGTTTAGGATGTCGCTGTAAACTTTTTCCATAGGTGTGTTTGCAGGTGCGCTTGGGTTGTGATGTGATGGAAAAGGTTGGTGGGGAAGATCGGCTTCGGGGCACGTGAAGCACCGTGCGCGTGGTCGTCGAAGTTCTTGGCCGCTCGTTGTAAGAAGAGCGTTCCTCTCTAACACTTCGGCTTGGATGGTTTGTAGTACTGTGCTATTTGCAGGGTGCCCGGGGCATTGGTGCCAGATGTCGTCAGGAGCGCGATGGCCGGGCGAGCGTTGATACATGTCGGTGTTGGAGAAGAACGCGACGACCGTGGCAGGACTTCGGCAGACTTCTCGTGTGATTGGCATAAGTTGATCTGCTTCGGTTGGCGGTCCTCGGATTGCTGGTGATGGTACTCGGCTGGGTCCCGCTGCTGTTACTTCAGGTGATGTCGAGGAAGGGATGCTTGCTGGCACTTGTCTTTCTTGTCGAATGACAGCTAACGCTCGTGTTCTCTTTGCTGCAGGTATGGTGTTGGAGTACCAGAAACCATCTGGGGTGAAGTCAGGGTCAAGATCCAGCGGGTGCGTCCATGCGGCGAACGACACGATGCCATCGCTGTCGGCAGTACCGCGGTCGGGGACGAAATCCAACACGAAGACGCCCGACTTCAGGAGAGCGCGACCGACGAAAAGACCGCCCTTCCCGCGAAATTCGTTGGAGTCCGAGTCGCATTCCAGGTGAATCCCTTTTGCCATTAACTGGCTGACGCTGAGTAAGTTGTATCCCAAGTTGTCGACGATTAGAACTTTGTTGAGTTGTAGTATGACGTTCGTCTCCATTGACTAAAGGTGAACGACGCCTTGTCTGTTTGTTTTCAGGTTCTCGTTGTTGGCGACGGTGATGATGACATCGTGGTTGAGTCGTCGTTCTCGCTGCACGAAGCGCCCAGAAGAACACATGTGTTGACCGCAGCAGCTATCCAAGAACCAGGTGTATCGTCCGGTGGGTTCGGCGTTGGCGACTGCAGCGTATGTCGGGTTAACTTGAAGTCCTTGTGAGCGTGGCAGCGGCAGCTCTTCTTCGTCTGGAGCGTAAGTGGGTGGTGATCCGGGTGTGCAGCTGTCGATGTGTACCATGCAATTGATGATGTTCGGTGTGCCTTGTGCAGATGAGGAGGAACGTCTCGGTGGGCTTTCTTGAGTGGAAGCGACTTGTGGGTCTACTGGACGATAAGCTCGGGGACGTGTGCAGTTGACTTTGGAGTGTCCAGATGTTTGGCAGTTGTGGCAGAAGGGTGGCACAATGGTGAGTCCTCTGTTGTCACGTTGATCTTTGCTGCCGCGTCAATTGTAGTTGCTGTCGTTCCTTCGTTGAGTGTAGAAGACTAACGGTTGCTGCTTCCTCGGTTGTCTGTCTTCAAACAAGTCCATCTCTTATTGTTCAGCATGGAGCTCGGCGCAGAGGTGCATCTCCGAGATTCGTCCGTGGGCGCGAAGAAGCGAGCGGGTGGTTCTCCATTCTGGCCCGAGCCCAGCGAGGACAAGCCTCACGAAGCTTTCTTCAGTGATTGTTCCTCCGCACCGAAGCAGGCGGTCGCGGACTGTCTAGCATCGACTCATATACTGCATCGCCTTTTCCCCGGTCTTCATCTGTATTGTTGTCAGTTGCTGCATGAGTCTGCTTTGTGTCACGCTGTCGTTTGCTTGATAGAGACACTTGAGGTGATGCCATGCGAGTTCCGCGGAGTTTCCATAGCTACGATACGTTCTGATGCTTTGCTGTTCTTGTGGTGACAGGTTCCGCAGGAGAACTGTGTACGCCAGCAGCGACTGGTACGTAAAAATTTCTTGCTCTTTTGCAGTGCCATTGCTTGGAAATGGCAGGGACCCGTTAAAGTATCCCAAGAGATGCGCAGCCTCCATCAGCAGCTCGAACTCAAAGCTCCAGGTAAAGAAGTCTTGTCCGTTGAACGGTGAGGATGTCTGCAGTTGATCACGTGTGAAAAGAGCGCCTGGAGACTAAGTATCTCGTTTGGTGTCTGTTGTGATGCAGCTGCTGTTGGTTGGGCACGGGGCGGCATGAACTCGAACGTCCCCGGTGAAGAGTGATAAGGCGCAAAGGTAGGCGCTTGATTGTGTCGCCCGAACGATGAGTTTTCGAGGCTCATCGGCGCTAATCCCATGTTTCCTCCGTTGCTCTGTGTTGAATGCGCAGGTGTCCTTGTTTGCTGCTGCTGGTCGAAGTGCGACATGAAGCTAAAGAACCTTTCCATAAGGTTCGGGTCCACGCTTGAAGAGGGTGATGGGGTCACCATTTCTGGTGCTCTTCCTGTTGTTTCTTGAGCAGCGCCGGTCTCGGTTTGCAGTCCTGAAGTGTGCAATCCAGAGTTGCCGGGTTGGGTCTCTTGGGCACTGGGTGAGCCCGTAGAGGTCTTCTTGCCCTTGCTGTCCATGACTTGTAATCAATGAAGTCGTTGGTGTGCTGGTTGTCGATGGAACGTAGTTGTTGGGAGTTTGGTCTCTGACCAGCTCTCATACCATGTTGGGCTGAGAAAAGCCCTGAGGATCTTTCCAGAGACTAAGTTTCAGTTGTAAAAGAAGACTTGAGTAGTGCAGCGGAAGTTGAGTAGTTGAACCCTTGTGCTAGTATATGAGATCAAGTGATTGATTAAAAGAACAAGCATACAGCAATATATAGAAAGTGGGAAAGCAAGCAGTTGTAGAATACAGTTGAAGGAGCGGTTATCGAGTCGCACATCGACTCGATTGTCGCTTCGGTTACCATCCTTGCAGTTGTAACGGTCAGTCGCAACCTCCGATTGCGACCCTTCGAGTCCTTTCGTGTTCTTTGTCCATCCCCTCGTGTAACCTCCGTTGACTCGCGTATCCGTTACGATCTTCCTCGAGTGTGGTGTTACACTTCAGAAACGCTTAAGTCCTTGAGGTATTTCCAACATACCCTCTACAGTAATGTTCAGTAACATCTACCAAGCCTACACTTATATAATAATTTATATAATTTAACAAGAGGAGCTTGAAAAATGACGGAAACCTGTTCTTTGCTGCATAAAACGAGGCGGGTGTTATGTAAAATGCAGCCACCGAAAAGCGGGTGCTCTAAAAAATGCACCCTATCATAAGTGTTAAAGTTATATTGAGTTATATAATTGATAGGCTTGGTAGTGTTACTGAACCTTTCTGTAGAGGGTACAATCCCCTCCTTGTACCTCTCTCTCTTCCTAGTCCACCCCTCTTCTTTCTCGTCACTTTTGCCTACTCCTAGATCTACTTGCCTCACGCCATTCCATGGCGTCCTTCCTTCCTTCCTAGCTAAGCTAGGTTCCTAAGTTTAGTTAGTGTCCTAAGCTTCTTTGAGATGGTATCAGAGCAGGAGATCCTCCCTGCTGGACCGCCTCCTCACGTTTCCGCCATTTACTCCTCACCCTCATTCGCTCGAGCGGCCATGGCGGCCGCGTTTTGCTGCAGTGGCGACGTCGCGCTGCCACTGGCCGCGTCGTGCCGCGACCGGCTCGACGCGCTGCCGTGGAGTCGGGCCGTCGTTCTGCAGTCGCAGCGTCGACGTCCCGCTGCGGCATCGACGCTGCCTCTGCCGTCGCGACGTCGACGTCCTGCTGCAGCGTCGACGTCGCTCTGTGACGGCGCCGTCGGGCCGCAGCCGGTTGCGCGACGCCTGTGACGCCGCCACCGCCCGCACGCCAACTGTCCCCCCTTTCCCCTGTCGCCTCCTCTTATCTACAGTCGCCGCAGACTCTCGGCAGTCGTCCCCCTGTCGCGGAGGTTGGACACGCCGCCGGAAGGGCGGGGGCCGCTGCACTCACCGCCGCCGTAAGCCAAAGTTGTCGCCGTCGCCGCTGCCGTCGCCGCAGGCCGTTTGCCGCCGCAAGCCCGTCGTCGCCGTCGCTGTCGCCGCGGTCGGGACTGCCGCCGTCGCCATCTCCACGGCCTTTTGGGCCCTGCTGGAAGCATTGTGGCTGATGGGACTGGGGGTGCTAGGTTAGGGGGTGTGGGGGTGTGTGTGGGCTTGTGACTACCAAGCCTAGGGGGTGTGTTAAAATTATATTGAGTTATATAATTGATAGGCTTGGTAGTGTTACTGAACCTTTCTGTAGAGTGTACAATCCCCTCCTTGTACCTCTCTCTCTTCCTAGTCCACCCCTCTTTTTTCTCGTCACTTTTGCCTACTCCTAGATCTACTTGCCTCACACCATTCCATGCAGGGTCTCAGATATCAGACGAAATCCGTCTGATGGTCTGAAAATCAGACCTGTTTTTTTGCTTTCATCTGATTTTTTGACCGGGTGAATTATTTCATCTGATTGTCCATCTCAGTCATAAGATTTCGTCTGAAAGTTCAGACTTGGTGTACTTTTTCGTCTGAAATGTCAGATAGCGCGTATAATTTCGTCTGACAGCAATCACCCCTTATCCCACAGTGCCAATGGGTCACCTGCCCGATGGCCCACACTCTGACATCTTGGTCCTGGTCGGTGGGCAGGTGCATTCATTTCCACGCGCACCGCGATCGCCAGCGCATAGTCACGAAGTGAAATCGGCAGCAACCTGACTCAGGTTGCTGCCAATCGCTCGTCCGATAGTGCGTCACTTGCACGGCTGCCAGCTTCCTTGCATCTTGAAGCTAGCAGCAATGTGCCAGCGCACAGTGGTGCGGCCAGGAAAGCCACCCACCGCGAGCCAGCAATGCAGAGCTGTTTCGTAGCCATGCAGCAACCTCGCTCGCCATGCTGCAGCTCAGCGAGGCGCCTGGTCGTAAAGGTACCAAGGGAAAAGCCTCGTAGCCACTTGTCCTGCTCCACCTCGTTCTTCCAGCCCCCTCAGCATGGCTCCAATCTTGCTCGGCGCACACCCTGCCTAGACGCCCTCTAGCTTTGTGGCTAGACAGCGATGGCGTCAGAGAGAGCGCAGTCGATCCCCTCCCCAGTTAGGCAGTCAATAGTAGGCTTGGAGCCCCCTGGCTCAACCCCTCCGCTTGTTAGTGGTCTAGATCTCCTCACTGGCGCGCTGAACCGAGCCGTCAGCGGCGATGCTCCGGTTGCAGCCGTGGGTGAAGCACCTCCGTCGCCTCTCCCACCCTTAGACGACGAGCCGTGGGTTTTCTTTGACAAAGAAAACTCTACGTGTGATGCTCCAACGTCGCCTAACCCGTCGTCAACACCTGGCTGCTCAACCGTGCGAACCGTCTCCCCTTCACGCGTGACGCGCGGTCCTGTCCTACCAGCTCGCGCTCCTGGCAAGAAGTATCGACAGCGCAAGCTTACGTTTGGCGCAATGGCGCAATCGTTTGGCCGACCAACGGTGGCTCAGTCTACACCCTCTGTCCAGGTGCAATCCCGGTCTTCCGAAGCATCTCCCGCCGACTCCGACGACGACGATGGTCCCTTTCCCCTCACAGTCGCCGAGCTCCAGTTGAAAGCCAAGGAGCACTGGCAGCGGTATTTCCCATGGCTGCTGATTTCCGAGACCTCTGAGGGGCGTCCATGCATGAAGTGTAGCATCTGTATGGGGTACAACAACGACCCCAACTACCAGTATGGGCGCAACGGCGAGGGCGGCATCGACATACAGAAGCAGACGATGCGCAAGCACCACCACAGTCAAAAGCACGAGGCGGCGATGGCACGGAAGGAGCAGAAGGATGGCAAGAATGCGAAACAGAAGTCCATCGTCGACTTCGAGAACGGGAACGATGAGGCAAAGCGACTGAAGCGACTCATGGCGATTGTGATGTTCCTCTGCAAGTCTGACGCCCCCGTTGTGTTGTTTGTGTCACTTGTCCAATTCATGGCAGAGCAGGGAACACCAGACCTACCCGTGAAGGACAACGGTACCTACCAGAGCGAGTAAGTGTTTTACGTGATACCAACCCGATATACTGTTGATTTGTTACGTGCTTTCTAGAAGGCTGACACTGTACTATTATGCATGCGCAGGTACGGTTTCAATCAGGTGGTCGACAACATCATCACTTACCTGCGAGCCAAGCAAATGACCCACATCAGGGCTTCACCATTCTTGGGCATCCAACTCGATGAGTCAACCGACCGCCGGCGGGGTAAACATATGATTGTTTACCTTACCTTCCTCCGCGACACGACGGTGGTGACAGAGTTCTTCGGGCATCTCACCGTCGAGAAGTGTGACGCCGCATCTCTGCAGGCCGTTCTACTCACCCACCTCGAGTCTCAGGGCGTCGAGCTCAACAAGATTTGCGGCATCAGCACCGATGGAGCCAGTGTGATGACGGGTGCGCAGGCAGGCCTCGTGGCTAGGCTACGCACCCGTATTCCACACCTGGTTTCCTGCCACTGCATCGCGCATAGGTGATTCTAACATTCTATAACAATGCATGTTTTAAAATATTATTTCGAAACTAATAAAGTTTTTCTGTCAATCTGCAGGGAGGCTCTTGCTGCCAAGGACACTGCAGATGATTTCCCGGACTTAGGCATCGTCGACAAGGTCGTGCGGTCACTGGCCGAGGTGCTCGGCCGGTCCATCGTCGTACACAACCGTTTCAAGGAGCTGCAGGAAGTCGTCACTGAAACTAACCTCGAAATGCAAGGCATTCACCAGATACGTTGGCTTAGTCGCGGTGAGGCTATCCAACGGCTTGTTGATGTGTTTCCCGCGGCCATCCTCCTGCTGTACGAGTATGATAGGAAGATGTATCACGTAGTTGTCTCGTTGAAATTTCATTTCTTGCTGTACTTTCTGGCGGATATGCTGCGGGAGCTGAACACGCTCAACCTCAAGTTCCAGCGTCACCAGGTAAGCCACATGGTGTCATGTCGTCGGTTTTAGGAGAGTGATGATTAACGAGCAAAACCATCTCCCCTTTCTGTCTTTGTATGGCAGGTCGACGTCACCCAGGTTCTTCGGATGGTCGACAACACTGTCGTTACACTGCGCGCACGCTACGTAAATTACAACACACAGTTCGGCCCACCTGACGGAGACTTCGCCGACTTTCTGCATCTGTACGCGGGGGGCGAGGACATGACGATCGAGGGGATTGACGCACACGGGGCGCCGACTGTGCACACGTACACTCTACACACAAAGCCGCTTGATGGGCAGCGGAGCAACGGGGATCTGAAGTCGCTACAGCAGCTCGCCACGGACGTCGTCAACGGTGTCATCAACCACCTGCAGGGACGCCTCAAGGATCTATCGAAGCTCAACGGCACAAGACTTTTCAAGCAGACGATGTACCCGAAGTCCACTGCGAGGCGCAAGCGGAAGTTTCTCGAATGGCTCCAGTCTCTGCGCGGCCTCTACAAGCGTAATGCGTCAGCGCTCGACACTCTGCCGGGTGAGTTCCAAGGGGTTGTAAGTGTCTCCATGGCTCGGGTGTTTTCTGGTTGAGATATTTAACGAAGGCTTCTATGCCTCTATTTCACCCCCCCTTCAGGTGTCCACTGGGGCAAGGCGAAGGCCGAGCTCGTCAGTTTCACCACCATTATGTCGACACACAACGACGAGCTAGGCTTCCACGATGCGCTGAAGAACGTGCTCTCCACGCCGGACTGGATGACTGCCTACCCCTATTTGGTTCTCATCTGGATTGCCTGTGCCGTGCTGCCACTCAGCACAGTAGAGTGTGAGCGCGGGTTCAGCCGCCAGAACGTCATCAAAAGCTGGCAGCGTGGCAATCTCGGTGATGCGAAGCTAGGCCACTTGATGACGGTGTCGCTGCTCGACTACCCGATGGACTGGGGGAGTATGGTGGCTAGCTGGCGTGGAACGAAGAAGCGGCGACCTGCCAAGGAAGTTGTCATGGATCAGACCGCACGGCAGGTGAAGCGGCCCAAGACGTCGGCGGCATTGAAGGCGGCAAAGGCAGCAGCAAAGGCAGCAGCAGAAGCAGCCATGCAAGCAGAAGCGCTAGCAGCAGCAGAAGCAGCCAGAGTGTTTGAAGAGGATGGTGCGGCTGGCCCAATCTGGAGGAGGAAAAGCAAGGGCAAGAAGGTGCAAGTCTCAGAGAGCGACAGTGATGATGATGACATCGAGGAGGTCGGAAGTGATAGTTCAGACTCCGAGTAGGCAGATGATGGTATGGCACAGTATGGTTTAGTATAAGGCTAATTCCTAATGTAGGTTGTGGTAGTGGAGCATCAGTAGCACTAGAGCTTTTTCCAGCTATTCTTAGCATATACGGTAGATGCAATTTCAATGGATGCTAACGACGTGTAACAGTTGTTTGTGTTGTCAACTTATACATATTATCTATGTAGAAGTTATAGGCTAGACTGAGGTATGCTTCTAGTGAGTACAACCAACTAGTATTTGTTCTAGGTTTCCACCTCTAGTAATCATTCGTTTCTACGTTAACATGGTATCACGCTTAGGTTAGGATCCCCCCGCCTACCGCTTCCGCCCGTCGCGCCTCCTAGGCCCCGTCGCGCCCCCTAGGCCCCGTCGCGCCCCCCCTGGGCCCCGTCGCGCTCGTTAGGCCCCGTCGCGCCCCCCCTGGGCCCCGTCGTGCCCGCTGGGCCCCGTCGCGCCTCCTAGGCCCCGTCGCACTCCCCCTAGGCCCCGTCGCGCCCGCTGGGTCCCGTCGCGACCCCTAGGCCCTAACGCGCCCCCGCTGGGCCCCGTTGCGCCTCCTAGGCCCCGTCGCGCCCCCCATGGGCCCCGTCGAGCCCGCTGAGCCCCGTCGTGCCTCCTAGGCATCGTCGCGCCTCCTAAGCCCCGTCGCGTCCCCCCCTCTGGGCCCCGTCGCGCCCGTTCGGCCCCGTCGCGCCCCTCCTAGGCCCCGTCGCGCCCGCTGGGCCCCTTCGCGCTTCCTAGGCCCCGTCGCGCCTGCTAGGCCCCGTCGCGCCCCCCCTGGGCCCCGTCGCGCCCGTTAGGCCCCGTCGCGGCCCCCCTGGGCCCCATCGTGCCCGCTGGTCCCCGTCGCGCCTCCTCGGCCCCGTCGCGCTCCCCCTGGGCCCCGACGTGCCCGCTGGGCCCCGTTGCGCCCCTTAGGCCCCGTCGCGCCCGCTGGCCCCTGTCGCGCCTGCTGTTAGCGCTCGCCCGCCTGGCCTCCTCCTAGTGCCGCTCGGCCTCCTCCTAGTGCCGCCCGGCCTCCTCCTAGTGCCGCCCGGCCCCTTCCTAGCGCCGCCCGGCCTCTCCTCAGCGCTGCCCGGCCCCTCCTCGTGCCCGACCGGCCCCAGCAGCACCAGCCTGGCCCCTCCCAGCACCAGCCCGGCCCCAGAGCACCTGCCCGCCTCCCCTGCTCGGCCTGCCGTGTCCTCTCGGGCCCTGTGTCTTCTGCTTGCCTGCGCTGGGACGCCTAGCTGCTGCCCTACTAGAGAGTGCTGCCGCCGTGTCCCCGCGCCGCTGTGCTCCTGTGCCGCTGAGGAGCTGTGCTGCTGTGCCGCTGTGTCGCTGAGGAGCTGTGCCGCTGACCCTGCACGATGGCTGACTTTGTGCTCCGCCTGGACGCTGAGGGCCACGCGGTTGACTTCGCCGCCTGGCTCTCCGATCTTCGCCGCCAGCTTACAGGTCAGCGCCAGGATGGCCACTCTCTGGTTGTCCATGCTGATGGCTTGCTCCCCCGTCCCCCTGCACCTACTCCCCTCCCTGCTGACCCCTCCTCTGATGACCGTGAGGCTTTCTCTACTGCTGCGCTGGCCTGTGCGATCTGGGACTCACGCGATGCAGTAGCTCAGGTTGCTATTAGTCACGCCCTCCCTGTGTCTGAGCGCTCGCGTTTTGCTACTGTTGAAACGGCCAAAGCTTATTTAGACGCCGTTATTGCTCGCTATTCCACCCCTGCCTCCGCTTCTGCTGGCCGCTTGCTCTTTCCGATGCTGTTCCCAGACCTGGCTGCCTTCCCTACTGTCGCAGATTTTGCCACTCATTTGCGTGCCCTAGAGACTCGCTATCGCACTGCCAGCACTGCTGCCCAGCTCACTGCGCTCCCCCCTCCTTTCTGCATGACGCTCTATTTTATCGCTATGCGCCTGCCAGACCGCCTCGCTAGTGCTCGCGACCACTTTCTTAGCCAGCACCCGGGTGACCTCACCCTGACCGCCTTTGTCGACACCCTCACTGAGATCGAGACTAGCCAGCGCACTATCGCTCAGTCGAGCGGTGCGCCGCCAGTCTCTATCTTTCACGGCTGTGCCCCATCCCCGTGCACGTTCACTGACGTTTCGGCTGCGGTCGCCACGGCGACCCCTCTTACCGAGACGGCTGCTGCTGTCCACCCGCAGCAGCGCTCGCGTCGCGGTGGCCGTGGCCGCCAGGGAGGTAGGGGTGGTGACGCAGGTGGTAGTGGTCGTGGTGGTGGTGACGGTAGTCCGCCTGAGGGGACTACCACCGGTGGGCAGGAGCAGCAGTCCCAGCAGCAGCAGGACCAGCCCCAGCCGCAGCCGCCGTCCCAGCAGCACCCGCCGCAGCCGTGGGCTCGTCTCCCGCCTGGTTGGCCCGGCACCTCCGGAGGCGGTGGCCGTGGTGGCGGCCCGCGCAGCTTGGCGTCTACCAGCGGCTCCAGTGCTGTGACCTGCCAGTACCAGCTTCAGACCGGGCCTCTCCGCGGCACTCTGTGCCGCCGCCCGCACCCGACCGCCCGCTGTTTCCGCCGCCTCGACGATCTTTTTCGTCGTCGCTTTGGCCCGGCCCCGGACCTCCCTGACTGGCACAGCCTGCTCCGCCAGGGCGTGCCGATCTTTGAGTTAGACATGGATCAGATAGGTGCTGCTTTGCATGCTTTGTATGCTGACGCTTCTAGTGTTGATGGATCTTACTACCCTGTGTACTCTAGTTTAGGTGTTTCACCCTTGTGTAGCTTAGCTTCCCCTGCTGCGACAGGCGTAGGACTGCCTAGGTTGCCTAGTCTAGTCGCTGCACCGGCTCCGTCCCCGGCCCCCGCCACTGCGTCGCTGTCCTTCACTCTCGACTCTGGTGCTTCTGCCTGCTTCTTCCGCGACCGTTCCACGCTCACGCCGCTTGCTGCACCTGCTGTTGTCTCTCTCGCTGACCCCTCTGCGGGTCCGGTCGTCGCGCGCAGTTCTACGTCCCTTCCCTGTCCGGCAGTTCCCTCGGGCTCCCTTACTGGCCTCCACGTTCCCTCGTTCTCCAGGAACCTGGTTGGTGTCGGCTGTCTCCAGGACCTCGGCGTCACCACCACGTTCCCCGGGCACGAGCGGTTCGCTGTCTGTTCTGAGGCTGTCTCAGGTTCCCCCCTTGCGACTTTCCCCCGGGACCCGGTGTCCGGTCTGTTTACCCTACACACCGCTTCCCCCCCGGTTGGTGCGTCCTCCCAGGTCGCTGCAGCTTGCTCGTGTCGGTCCCTCACTCACCCCTCCCTTCTCTGGCACCACCGCTTAGGTCACCCTGCTCTCCCGCGTCTGCGTCACATGTCCCAGCACGGTCTTGTCTTAGGTCTCCCCGCGTCGCTCCCTGCCCTTCCTCCCTCGACTGCGCCACCGTGCACGCCTTGCGTCGAGGGTCGGCTCCGCCGTGCTCCTCACTCCTCCTCGCTGCGTCCTGCTACTGCCCCCCTTCAGACCCTGCACTTGGACGTTTGGGGGCCCTGCCCCCGTCCCCGGACCGCGCGGTGAGCGCTACTTCCTTGTGCTTGTCGACGACTACACGCGCTACACCACGGTGTTTCCCCTGGAGCGGAAGGCCGACGTGCCCGACGTTCTTCTCCCGTGGGTTGTGGCTGCGCGTCTCCACCGCGGTCTCCCCGTGTTGTGTCTCCACTCCGACCGTGGCGGCGAGTTCGCCTCTGGTCGGCTTGGACAGTTCTGTCGTGCGGAGGGCATCACCCAGTCGTACACGTTGCCGGACTCGCCACAGCAGAATGGGGTTGCTGAGCGCCGCATCGGCTTGGTCATGGAGGTCGCCCGTACCTCCATGATCCATGCCGATGCCCCCCATTTTCTGTGGCCGTTCGCTGTTCGCTACGCGGCTCACCAGCTTAACCTGTGGCCACGCTCCCAGCGGCCGCAGGTTTCGCCGACCCTCCTTTGGACCGGGTCCCCCGGTGACGCGTCTGCGTTCCACGTCTGGGGCTGCCTTGCTCACGTTCGTGCCTCTGGCACGGACAAGCTCACTGCCCGCACTGTCCCCTGTGTCTTCCTCGGTTTCCCCCTGGACTCGTCTGACTGGCTTTTCTACCACCCGCCGTCTCACCGCTTCCTCCACTCTCGTGACGTCACCTTTGATGAGTCCGTCTCCTTCTACCGCCGCTTCCCTCACCGAGGTCTCCCAGTTGCCCCCCCCCTTTTCCTTGCTCCCTCTCCCCCGGTAGCCCCTGCCCCTCTCCCGCCTCGTCCTGCCCCGTCTGGTGTCTCCCACGTCACTCCCCTCCCGTCGGTTGTCCCCGTTGAGGAGTCTGCTGACTCTGGTGGTACCCCCGGTCCGTCCTTGCCGCGTCCCCCTTCCCCGGTGCCTCCGCCCCCACTGTCGCAGTCGCCGACCCCGCTGCCGCCGCCGTCGCCGTCGCCGCCGCAGCCGTCGCCGCTGTCGTCGCCGCCGCCGCCGCTGTCGCTGCCGCAGCCGTCGCCGCTGTCGCCGCCGCCGCAGCCGTTGCCGCCACTGCCGCCGCTGCTCTCGGCCCCTGGGGGTGCTGGTGTGGAGGAGGGTGTTCGTCCTGCGGCTTCTGGGGGTGCCGCTGGTGTTGGAGGGGGTTCTCGCTCTGGGGGTGTTGGTTCTGGGGGTGCTGCTGTTGAGTGTTCTGCCGACGGTCGTTCTGCCTCTGCTGGTCCGAGAGTTCCGGCCCAGCCGTCGTCGCCGCCGCAGCAGCCGTCGCCGCCGGTTTCCGCTCTCCGCCTGCTCGGCCTTCCCTCCCCGGACCGCGCGCCGGTGTCTCCCCCACCGCCTCCTGACCTCCCTGCCTACGGTCCTGTGTTCCCGCCGCCAGACTCATCTCCGGCCCGTCTTCCTCCTCGTTCCCCTCCTGTGTCTCCTCCGCTGTCCCCTGACCCTACCCCTCCGTCTCACGTTTGGGCTCGCCGTCCCTCCCGTGCTCGTCCCGTCTCTCCTGTCCTGCCCACCCACCCTATGTTGCTCCGTTCCCACTCGTCTCGTCCTCCCCTCCTCCCGTCCCCTCCTCCCTCGTCCCTTGCTGTTGCACCTCCTCCGTTCTCTGACTACCTCCGTGCTGCTCGTCCCCTTGTCCCTCGAGTCCTTGCCTCTCTTGTTACCGACCCTGCTGTTCCTGTCTCGCGCCTTGACGCGCTTGTCGCTGCTGTCGCTGACTTCGCTTCTACCCGCCGCCTTGACTACGCTACCGCTCTGGTCTCTGACCCTGCCCGTCCTCTGTCCGTCGGGGGTGCTCCTGCCCTTGGCAGTGACGTCCTAGAGGACAGGCAGTACGAGTTGGCTTTCCTTTCCGAGGCTGCTCCCCATCTCTGCTCCATGCTGTTAGTCCCTGAGGGTGACCCAGACGCCTTCGACATCCCGACCCCTCGCACCTACGCTGAGGCCACCTCGGGACCTTGGGCCTCTCAGTGGATAGCTGCCATGGAGCAGGAGATGGCATCTTGGAGATCCACCGGCACTTACGTCGACGCAGTTCCCCCGCCTGGGGTGAACGTAGTCGATGGTCGGTGGCTCTTCAAGGTGAAGCGCCCCCCTGGAGAGCCGCCTGTTGTCAAGGCGCGCTACGTGGCCAGAGGTTTCAGTCAGCGCGAGGGGGTTGACTTCTTCCAGACCTTCGCCCCGACCCCGAAGATGACCACTCTTCGGGCGCTGCTACACGTAGCAGCACAGCGTGACTACGAGCTTCACTCCCTCGACTTCTCTACTGCCTTTCTTCCGGGCAGCCTACACGAGCAGGTCTACCTGCGCCGACCACCGGGCTTCACTGGTACCTTCCCTCCTGGGACCCAGTGGCTTCTCAGGCGCCCGGTCTACGGCCTGCGTCAGTCTCCCCGCGAGTGGCACGACACGCTACGTGCCACGTTAGCAGACCTGCAGTTCTTTCCGTCCTCTGCTGACCCTTCACTGTTTGTGCGTTCCGGCCAGACTCCGTTCTACATCCTTGTCTACGTAGACGACCTGGTCTTCGCTACTCCTGACAGGGACGCACTGGCCTCTGTGAAGGCTGAGCTGCTGAAGAGACACACCTGCACTGACCTTGGAGAGCTGCGTCGCTATCTTGGCCTGCAGATCTCTAGGGACAGAGCAGCACGCACCATCACTCTGACCCAGTCACACTTGGTGCGTCAGGTCCTTCAGAGGTTCGGTCTTCAGTTCTCCTCCGCACAGCCCACACCTCTACCCGTAGACCATGGGCTCTCTGCTCCCGTTCCTGAGGAGCCAGTAGAGCCCAGTGGCCCCTACGCAGAGCTGGTGGGTTGCCTCATGTACCTGATGACTTGCACTCGCCCAGATCTCGCATACCCTCTCAGCATCCTGGCTCGCTTTGTGGCTACAGGCAGACACCGACCTCAGCACTGGTCTGCCGCTAAGAGGGTTTTGCGTTATCTTGCTAGTACATCAGGCATGGGGTTAGTGCTAGGAGGACGCAGGCCAGTGGTCCTTACTGGGCACACAGACGCTTCTTGGGCAGACGACGCTGAGACGCTCAGGTCGTCGCAGGGCTACTGTTTCAGCCTTGGTTCGGGTGCTATCTCTTGGAGATCCACTCGCTCGTCGTCTGTGGCTCAGTCTAGCTGTGAGGCTGAGATCTACGCTGGTGCCATGGCGGCACAGGAGCTCCGCTGGCTGACCTTCTTGCTCACAGACTTAGGTGAGCGGCCTAGCTCTGCCCCGGTCCTGTACGCTGACAACAGGGCCATGATACTCCTGTGTCAGGAGCCTCGGCTTGAGGGCAGAGCGAAGCATATCCAGCTGCGGTACTTCCTCCTGCGCGAGCTACAGCAGCGCCGCCAGGCCCGCGTAGTTCACTTGGCCTCAGGTGCCAACACAGCTGATATCTTTACTAAGGCGCTTGCGCCTAAAGATCATCAGCGGCACTGTGTACAGCTTGGTCTTGTTCCTATAGCTGCTCCCCTGTTAGGATCCTGATTGTGTACTCTCTATTATATATGCTTGTCAGACTGGCCTTGTGGCCTTACCTCCAGTGGCTGGACTAGTAGTGCCACCCTGGCTTGCTTCAGTTTTGGTTGTATTCTTGCTGACTGGTCTCCAGACCCCTGCCTCAGTGGTTGGACTAGTAGTGCCGCCCTGAGCTGTTTGCTTCTTGTTTAGTTTCACCCCTTGTCTAGCCTAGGGGGTGTGTCAACTTATACATATTATCTATGTAGAAGTTATAGGCTAGACTGAGGTATGCTTCTAGTGAGTACAACCAACTAGTATTTGTTCTAGGTTTCCACCTCTAGTAATCATTCGTTTCTACGTTAACATGTGTAGCACTATAATGTAGCACATTCGGCATTGTTATATACTGAAACTCCCGCAACGTTTCGTCTGAATTGTCAGATCGTGCCAAATGTTTCGTCTGAAATGCCAGACCGGCAGAAAAAAATCGTATGATGGTCAGACGAAAGTTTGAAACCCCGTCTGAACGTCAGACGGCCTAAAATCCTAGCTGAAACCCTGATTCCATGGCGTCCTTCCTTCCTTCCTAGCTAAGCTAGGTTCCTAAGTTTAGTTAGTGTCCTAAGCTTCTTTGAGAATAAGCTCTCCCCCGCATAAACCACCCGCGGAGTGACTATTTCGGCGGGTGTTATATATATGGGGGATTACGGTAGCTCTGATACCATGTTAGAGTACCGGGGAAAGTGTGACTAAGGAAAAATATAGAGGGATACAAAACTAGAGCTGTACTCACTAAGAACTAAATTAGCTAGGCTATAAATAAATATGACATAGCTAAGCTATATAAATATATTTGTTGACATGGATATCTGTGCAGAGGTGTGTGATGTGTACAGTGAACGAGATGCTATACAGACACGAAATCATATGTTAAGAAAAGCATTGCCCCTAAACTGACACCCAGTTCTTGTGTATGGATATCAAGGCAGACAGCAGCCCACAAGCAGCCAGCAGTGCGGGATTCCCTAGAGGGCTCTTGCCATCAGAATCTTCTAGAATATCATGCAGAGCCAGGAGCGCGTCTGACAGGTCCTGGATTAAAGACAACGTCTTTAATAGCCGCTTGAATTGAAGCGCCTTCAGAACCTTTGTTGCATTCTCCTCTGATGACGTCACATCCTGGCTGCTACTGCTACCATCTTGGTGGGAAGATATGCAGGATCCGCCGTTGCTGATTGGCTGGCTTGTGATCTGCAGCGAAACTGACCGCTCCTTCTGCACGAGGGTGGTTATCTCGATGGATTTCAGGGCTACACTTCCGAAATACCCTATGAACTCCGCCCATGCGCTGATCTTCTGGAAATGCCTCGAGTGCCTCTTGTCAATGGTTCCGGTCTTGACCTGATGCAAATCAGGGGAAAAAAGAGAAGAGTAGAGTGGAGTTATTTATGCACCACACTTATTACGTTTCTGTCCTTCGCTCATGCACGTGCACTCAGCTTGTAGTGACGATTTGGCCTGTGTTTTTGCTGGGTTTCGAAAAGACGCGCTCAGTCTGTCTTAATCCCCGCCTGTCCAAGGCGCAATGCAATGTGTGAGGTACAGAGAGCCTTCTGCTTACCAGCCACACGAGCTGCTCAACAAAGTAGTAGACACCCTCGCCGCCGCTCGCGATCAGCTCCAAAAACCCCTCAGTGGTGGAGTAAGGCGGCGCCTTCCTCAGCGCGTCCACGTCCTGCAGGAACTTGCCGATCCGCAGCGCCTTCCGGCTCGCGCCGACGCTCGACTCGAAGCTCTTCAGGCGGCGCACGGCCTCGGACTCCGGCGGCGAGTTTTTCAGGGCGACGGCGAGGAGCAGCTTGACGGAGTAGCGGCAGATCTTGAGCGCCTTGTCGGTGCCGTCGCGCTTCTGGAGGAACGCCACGGCCGTGTCGAGGATGTCGCGCGACGGCTTCGCCATTGTGAACTGTTCTGATGCTAGCTGTTCGTATATTCTGGTCAAATTCCGCTACTCGCGACGGGTGCTACGAGATAGCTGTGAGAGTGGATCCCTGCGGCGCTACTAGCGGAACTACTTGAGCAAAGCGATTGCGAAAACAATTACTGTCTGGTTTACCGTCGTTTACTGTCACAGTGCCTCAGGGTAGCCTACCACGCTAGTGAAATTGGTCTGAACAGCGGAACCTTTGTCATGAGTGTAGTACGACCAAACACGAGTCGCCTCGTACGAACAAATGCGGCTTCGACGCGACGCGGGTGACGGATGCACGAAGGTCGGAATCAGCAGCGATCGCACATTGACGACGATTAATAAGCACGCCCAATGCGGAGAGTGAATGCTGAGTCTCGGCGTGCGCTATTACGCAGACTGCGCTGACAGAGCTGCAAATGAAGAGGAAACGGAGGGAGAGTAGACGAGGCGGGTGAAGGACAGGTGTGAATCGTGATGGATGCAACACCCTTGCTCCACGATGATTCAAAAGCATATTTTATGCTGGGAACGCAAGGCAACGGTGGGTGAAGAGTTCTCGCCCAGGTTCGATGTCTTTCTCCTCACCATTCAAATCCAGCCTCGGTGCTCTTGGGCGGCCTGCTTGGGGGTCAAGAAGGCGAGGGTGATGGGGAGAGGGGGAAAATGCCCTTCAGTTGTGTCGGCCTAGTTACTGGGCATCTGTACAAATGTCGAGGGGCTCTGCAGTGGTTGCATGGTTACAGAGCCTCTGGACATTTTTACAAAGAAAATTGGATCTCCCTTTCAACCACCGCATACAAAATGTCGAGAGACTCTGCGGTGGTTGCACATTTTGTACAAAATATGGATCTCCTTTTCCAACACTTCGTTCTGTTGGTGTGGCTATGGCTGAGGGTGCTGGAGGTTAGGTTGGGTGGACACGGTCGTATGTAGAGTGGATTTTCTGGACAAAAACTCCATGCGTTCATCGATAATGACCATCATATTTAGGATCTATCTCCACGTTGATGCCACCCAGCGATTTTGAGATAGGTAAATACTTCCCGTAACCACTTTCTGCCAATTCCAGATTTCAGCTAGAAACACCAAAGCAGGTTCAGACGGCCCACGTGGACGATGATGTGGCACGGGCTTGCGTCAAGCCTTCACGAATCCACGGTGGCTCTGGTCCACTCGAACCCACTCTTGTCCCCCCCTAGGCCTCTGAGCCTTTAGCGTATTTAGAGAAGCAAGTCTCGAAACACTTTCCTCGTCCGTCTCTAATTGAGTTGAGACGACTTGAAGAGGGCCAGGATTGAAGCTGCGTTTCTGGTTCGACAAAAGGAGCTGGACGCTCTTGCTGGTTGTTGCTGTGGGAAATCTCTTGAGCTCGTAACATCACACACAGAATACGCCTCGGTCTTGGTGTCAATCAACCAGCTTGGAGTCCGATCAAAGCCAAACCTCCCCGTCGAGCCTCAGCAGCAGAGGAGGTTGAGAAATGAGGTTTGGCTGGTTTGGGCGCAAGAGGGTGGTGGCGGAACGGGTGAGCAGGGAGCACAGAGCACCCGCAGCCCGCCCTTCGTTCCGCCCATTCCCTCCACCATTTTGCGCCATATCGTTCACGCATCCGTGTATTTCTTCCCCCAGCCTCCCCCTCGCCACTGGCTCACCCCATTCAGCAGTTGTGAACCAGGGAGGGTTCCCAGCCCCCCTCAGGTCAGGGCGCGGTACTTCGGGTTCGGAACAGCTGGTTTAGAACTTTCACCACACTGTACGCCGCTTGTATCTGACAGAAGCAGACGAAACCGCCTTCAACCTCTCTCGGTTTGAAACTCCAAGCACCATACCCTCTGTCTCACAATCTGCTTTCCAGTTGCCAAAAGAGCACGAGCAGGGCGACTTGCAGGGGAGCAATAGAGGAACAAATTCCAAGATCTCTGTTGGCTTTGTGCTGAGACAGGTGGATGTCAGCATTGTCCGCCATGGCGCGTCGTTCTCCTCTCTTCGTCGTTCTGCTCACTGTCCTGCTATGCGTGCCTCATTCTTTTGCCGTTAGGTATGTCTCATGAAACTTGGTGGTTTTCCAAATTTGAATGCCCTGCCATGAAATGGTGCTCACGGCAGTTGCACGTGGGAATTAGATATGTTGTCTCGACGCTGTGAAATCTGCACGGCATACTTTCTATGAAACCACCTGCCGCTAAATGTCTCTCATTCCTCTGAACACTCTCTCCCATACCTCCAACTTAAATATCGTTAGTGCGAATCTTCCATTCTTATTTTCGTTAGAATAAACCATTGCTGTTTGATCTAACCCACCGCTCGTTCTAAGCCATTCAGATGGAGCAGCAGGCGGCGGTGCAACACGCGATAGATCCGCAAGCAACTCGATCCAGACCTCCCTTCTGTGCGCCCTATCCCGACGCGCCTACAGGTCGCTCGTGCAGGTCGAGCAGCAGGCGGCGGTGCAGCAGCCAGCAGATTCGCAGGCAACCCTCCGACCGAAGCCGAAGCCGACTCCCACCAGCAGTCAGAGCAGCGTTCTAGGGGAGCTCGCCTCAGACGCAGTGAAAGCGGCGAACGAAGCTCGTGCGATCGCGGATGAGGTTATAGGAGATGCTTCTGCAGCGGCAGGAGCAGCAGCAGGAGGAGCAGTAACAGACACAGCAGCCACAGCAGTCACAGCAGTTACAGAAGCTGCAGCAGACGCTGCAGTGGCAGCAGCAGCGGTGCCAACTGTCACTGGTACAGGAGCGGCCATGGTGCTAGGGACCGAGGCGGTGGACGGTATTGCTGACGTGGCAGGCGCAGGCTCCGGCGCCGAAGCTGCCGACGCCGTCGCGGGTGTAGCAGCTGCTGACGTGGCGAGCGCCGCGACGGACGCCGCTACCGACGTGGCAGCACATGCCGCGGAATCGGCCGCCGACGAAGCATCTGACGCAGAAAAGGATATCGACGACGTTGAGAAATCAGGAAAGAATGCCGAGAATGCCCTCCTAAAGGATGCGGAGTTAGTCTGGCATCGCTGCGTGGAGTCTGAGAAGCTGGGCGAGGTGTGCGTGGGGGTGTTCGCGGACTCGCAGCAGGAGCCGCCGCTGCTGTTCGCGGAGATCAGCCTGAGGAACCACACGTTCCTGGTGCCGCTCGCCAAGGCCAAGGCGTGTCTGGACGACCAGCTGCTGCTGAACCTGCTGCTCCACGACCCCAAGCTCGCCCCGTTTGCTGAAGCGATCAAGGTGAGGAGGGCTTGAGTCACGTGTGAGTAAGGCTTGCAGAGCCACACATGCCTGCCTGGTGCTTGGATGATCAGCTGCTTTTGAACCTGCTGCTGCACGACCCCAAGCTCGCTGCCTTTGCTGAAGCGATCAAGGTGAGGCTTGTAATGGGACATTGATTGGCTGGAGGGAGGATTCACACGTTTCTGGTGCCGCTCGGCAAGGCCAAGGCGTGTCTGGACGACCAGCTGCTGCTGAACCTGCTGCTCCACGACCCCAAGCTCGCCCCGTTTGCTGAAGCGATCAAGGTGAGGATGGCTTGAGTCACGTGTGGGTAAGCCTGAGGAACCACTCGTTCCTGGTGCCGTCGCAAAGGCCAAGGTGTTTTTGGACGACCCAATCCGTAAGTATGGATTATAAGGAAACCGAAAACCCATAATAGAGAGGGCGGGACTCCCCTCGATGTATCTGCTGATTCAGCTGACCCGCTGACCCGCTGAGTCTGCCGCTGAATATGCTGCTGCACGACCCCAAGCTCGATCCATTTGCTGATTAGGGCAGGGTTTCTGATTTGGTGCCGTAGTTGCCTCCTTATCCAGTAATTCTTTTTGTCCAAGGGACGAAAAGAATTGTTTTATTTGCTTCCCCCCCTTGAACAATTTCTGTCTAATGCTCTCTACGGCTTTCAACAGGCCGTGATGACACTGGTAAAGGGGTCAGCCATTGATCGCGTCACCAAGTGCGTACATTCTGGAATTGACTCATTTTTTTACATAATCCCTCTGTCTCCTATTCCTCTCCCAACAGGCCATCATGGTCATGGAGAAGCTAGCTGCAGCTGATGTGATCAGGGAGTGCGTACTCTTTAACAACCTCTCCGTTACAGTGGACAAACCCAACGACTGCATGTATATATCAGCCTGTCCACGCCTCTGCTCCCGCCTGGGCTGCCACCACAACCACTGCCTCTATTCCAAGGACAAGGAGTTTGAGTGCTTCAAGGTGCGCGTGCCCCTGCTCAGGCACCGCCAGGGTGTTGATGTCGCTGTGCGCTAGAGTATTCACATGTGTTGGAAATATCTCAAGGACTTAAGCGTTTCTGAAGTGTAACACCACACTCGAGGAAGATCGTAACGGGTACACGAGTCAACGGAGGTTACACGAGGGAATGGACAAAGAACACGAAAGGACTCGAAGGGTTGCAACCGGAGGTTGCAACTGACCGTTACAACTACAAGGATGGTAACCGAAGCGACAATCGAGTCGCTGTGCGACTCGATAACCGCCCTTTCAAATGTATTCTACAACTGCTTCACTTTCCTACTTTCTATATATTGCTGTATGCTTGCTCTTTTAATCAATCACTTGTTCTCACATACTAGTACAAGGGTTCAACTATTCAACTTCCGCTGCACTACTCAAAATCTTCTTTTACAACTGGGACTTAGTTTCTGGAAAGATCCTAAGGGCTATTTCTTAGCCCAACATGGTATGAGAGCTGGTCAGAGACCGAACTCCCAGCAACTACGCTTTATCTACATTCAACAACTTCAACAAAGCTTCATTAATTATAAGTCATGGACAACAAGGGCAAGAAGATCTCTACGGGCTCACCCAGCGGCCAAGACTCCCAACACGGCAACTCTGGATTGCACACTTCAGGACTACAATCCGAGACCGGCGTTGCTCAAGAAACAACAGGAAGGGCACCAGAAATCGTGACCCCATCACCCTCTTCAAGCGTGGACCCGAACCTTATGGAAACGTTCTTCAGCTTCATGTCACACTTCGACCAGCAGCAGCAGACAAGGACACCTGCGCATTCAACATAGAGCAACGGAGGAAACATGGGATAACCACTGATGAGCCTCGACAACTCATCGTTCGGGCGACACAATCAAGCGCCTACCTTTGCGCCTTATCACTCTTCACCGGGGACGTTCGAGTTCATGCCGCCCCGTGCCCAACCAACAGCAGCTGCATCACAACAGACACCAAACGAGATACTTAGTCTCCAGGCGCAGTTTTCACACGTCATCAAACTGCAGACATCCTCACCGTTCAACGGACACGACTTCTTTACCTGGAGCTTTGAGTTCGAGCTGCTGATGGAGGCTGCGCACCTCTTGGGATATTTCAACGGGTCCCTGCCATTTCCAAGCAATGGCACTGCAAAGGAGCAAGAAATATTTACTTATCAGTCGCTGCTGGCGTACACAGTTCTCCTGCGGAACCTGTCACCACAAGAACAGCAAAGCATCAGAACGTATCGGAGCTATGGAAACTTCGCGGAACTCGCATGGCATCATCTCAAGTGTCTCTATCAAGCAAACGACAGCGTGACACAAAGCGGACTCATGCAGCAGTTGACAACAATACAGATGAAGACCGGGGAAAAGGCGATGCAGTATATGAGCCGCTACTAGACACTCCGCGACCGCCTGCTTCGGTGCGGAGGACCAATCACTGAAGAAAGCTTCGTGACGCTTGTCCTCGCTAGGCTCGGGCCAGAATGGAGAACCACCCGCTCGCTTCTTCGCGCCCACGGAAGAATCTCGGAGATGCACCTCTGCGCCGAGCTCCATGCTGAACAACAGGAGATGGACCTGTTTGAAGAAAGGCAACCAAGGAAACAGCAACCGTTAGTTTTCTACACTCAACAAAGGAACGACAACAACTACAACCGACGCGGCAAACAAGATCAACGCGACAACAGAGGACTCACCATTGTGCCGCCGTTCTGCCACAAATGTCAAACATCCGGACACTCCAAAGTCAACTGCACACGCCCCCGAGCTTATCGACCAGTAGACCCGCACGTCGCTTCCACTCAAGAAAGCCCGCCGAGGCGTTCCTCCACATCTGCACAAGGCACACCGAACATCATCAACTGCATGGTACACATCGACAACTGCGCACCCGGATCACCACCCACTTACGCTCCAGACGAAGAAGAACTGTCGCCGCCGCGCTCACAAGGACTTCAAGTTAACCCGACATACGCTGCAGTCGCCAACGCCGAACCCACCGGGCGAAACACTTGGTTCTTGGACAGCTGCTGCGGCCAACACATGTGTTCTTCCGGGCGCTTCGTGCAGCGAGAGCGACGCCTCAACCGCGATGTCATCATCATCGTCGCCAACAACGAGAACCTGAAAACAAACAGACAAGGAGTGGTTCAGTTGCAGTCCATGGAGACAAACGTTATACTGCAACTCAACAAAGTTCTCATCGTCGACAACTTGGGATACAACTTACTCAGCGTCAGCCAGTTAATGGCAAAAGGGATTCACCTGGAATGCGACTCCTACTCCAACGAATTTCGCCTTGACCACGGGAAGGGCGGTCTTTTCATCGGTCGCGCTCTCCTGAAGTCGGGCGTCTTCGTGTTGGATTTCGTCCCCGACCGCGGTACTGCCGACAGCGATGGCATCGTGTCGTTCGCCGCATGGACGCACCCGCCGGATCTTGACCCCGATTTCACCCCAGATGGTTTCTGGTACTCCAACACCATACATGCAGCAGAGAGAACACGAGCGTTAGCAGTCATTCGACAAGAAAGACAACTACCAGCAAGCGTCCCTTCCTCGACATCACCTGAAGTAACAGCAGCGGGACCCAGCCGAGTACCATCACCAGCAATCCGAGGACCGCCAACCGAAGCAGATCAACTTATGCCAATCACACGAGAAGTCTGCCGAAGTCCGGCCACGGTCGTCGCGTTCTTCTCCAACACCGACATGTACCAACGCTCGCTGGGCCATCGCGCTCCCGACGACATCTGGCACCAACGCCCCGGGCACCCTGCAAATAGCACAGTACTACAAACCATCCAAGCCGAAGTGTTTGAACGAAACGCTCTCCTAACAACAAGCGGCCAAGAACTTCGACGACCACGCGCACGGTGCTTCACGTGCCCCGAAGCCGATCTTCCCCACCAACCTTTTCCATCACATCACAACCCAAGCGCACCTGCATACGCACCGATGGAAAAAGTTTACAGCGACATCTTAAACATGACTCGAGACGACACTGAAGCCGACTTCAACTATGTCATCACGTTCATCGATGCAGCCACAAGATATGTCTGGCACTACAACCTCAAGACGCGCGATCAAGCTTTCGAAGCCTTCACGACGTGGCTCCCCATCGCTGAACGAGAATCAGGAACTAAGCTCAAGAGCTTCCAGTCAGACGGCGCACTGGAATACCAGTCACAACGATTCAGGAACTACTTGGCGGAGAGAGGAATCAGACGCCTGGTGTCTCTGCCCTACGCTCACCAGCAGCAGGGGGTCGCAGAAAGAATGAACCGGACCTTGCAGACGACGATGCGGAAGCTGCTCCTTGGGATGAGACTGCCCAACACACTGTGGCCAGACGCGATGACCCATGCAGTCCACCTGCACAATTTGTTATCCTCGTCTTCGCTTCCCAACAACGCATCACCGCACCTGCTGTGGACACGAAAAAGGGGCAGCACAAAATAACTTCGGGTTTTCGGCTGCATGGTACAGTATAGACCCCACACAGCACGAGCAGGACGCTTCACTCAACGAGCACGGTGGGGACTACACCTCGGCATCGCAAAACATTTCCAAGCATGGAAACTCCTCGACATACAAGACAAAAATACCGTGGCATCACGTAATGTGATCTTCTACGAACGACTGACGCTGCAGCATTACCTGGACAACGTCGCCAACTCACAGGACTCCACCGACGGCTTCGCGGGCCCTCGCTCCTTCGCCGACCGTGCTGCCGAGGCAGACGCAGCAGAAGAAGACGTACCTGGAGCTTCGGAAGCTGCCGGACCACTCCCTTACTGTTCCGTACCTGTTCCACTCGACGACGACAATCCTCTCGATAGCAACAACCTCGACACCCTTTATCACTTCGCTGACCAAGGTTACGTTACACCTCACCCGGTCAACACAAATGTCTCAGAACGCATCGGCCCAAACTTCTTACCTGATCCAGAAGATGGTGACGAAGCAGCCTATTCAGGGAATGAAAATTCCCCTCAATACACACCCACGGGACTTCAGATACTCGGCTTATGGGTCTCCGTCCAGCACCCGCCGCCGCCGTCTCCGCGCGAGCGAACGACCCTGTCGCAGGCTCTGGGGGGGGAACATAAGTCGAAATGTAAGGAGGCAATGGAAAAGGAACTGAAAGCTCTGCAAGACCGAAATACATGGAAGGTGGTACCTGCAACAAACATCAACAGGAAGAGTGTCCTCTCGAGAAAGTGGGTGTACCGCATCAAGACCAACGCTGACGGCTCCATCGAACGATTCAAGGCTCGCTGGGTCGTACGAGGATTCGATCAACGATACGGAACCGACTACACAGAAACATTCGCCCAAGTCTCCCGTCACACCTCCTTGCGCATTCTACTCGCCGTCGCGGCCACGAAGAAACTACCACTGCGCCAGATCGACGTCGCAAACGCCTTCCTGTACGCACCTGTAGACGCCGAGATCTTCGTCGAGCAGCCCCATGGATTCATCGACGACCCTTTAAAAGTATGCCAGCTGATAAAATCCCTCTACGGGATCAAGCAAGCTCCGCGGCTTTGGCAGCAGCATCTTCACGACCGCCTCGTCAAAATCGGATTCCTACAGCTGCCGCACGACCAAGGCATGTACCGACTACAGAAGGAAGAAGGTTTTATCCTACTCATCGTCTACGTCGACGACCTGCTCTACATCGGCTCCACTACCGACATCGCCATCTGGTTTGAAGGGGAGCTGAGAAGTGACCTGACACTCACGGTGTCTGACACCGTGACCCATTACCTGGGTCTGAACGTCGTCGAAGACAACTCGGCGTTCTACCTATATGCTGGAAAATACGCAGGCGTTGTCGCGAAGAAATTCGGACTAACATTGACTACAGTCACGACTCCCTACCGCTACGGGAATAACAATGTCACCTCCGTAAATCTCCCCTCGAAGCAAATCCAGGAGTATCAGCAGAAACTCGGCTGCCTACTGTTCGCAGCAGTAACCTGCCGACCTGACCTATCTTACAGCGTGAGCCAATTGGCGACGCATCTGAAGCAGCCGGAACAAGATCTCGAGGAACTTAATCGGGCACTACTCTACTTCGTCTCTACGCCGACCGGACTTACCTACAGTAAAGTAACGACATCGTCCGTACAACTACTCGGATACGTCGACGCCGACCACGCGGGAGACAGGGAAAATCGACGCTCAAGGACGGGCTACATCTACCGACTAGAGCCTATCGGGACTATCTCCTGGCAGTCGAGCAAACAGGAAATAATCGCACTATCTTCGGCTGAAGCAGAATATATCGCCCTCTGCACTGCAACCAAGGAAGGACTTTACCTGCGAGAGTTACTCGAGGAAGCAAAGATTGCGACCCTACCCGTCTTCTCACTTCTCTGCGACAACCAATCTGCGATCAAAATCGCGAACAAGGACGGTTTCGCCAACCGAACCAAGCACATCGCCCTGCGGTATTTCTTCGTCAAAGATGAAATCGCGAAGGGGAGACTTCAACTCAGTTACTGCCCCACGACAGAAATGGCTGCAGACTACCTGACGAAGAAACTAGTGAAAGCAAAGTTCGATTACTGCATGCTACTGACCGGGCAGATAAACATCACCGAATCCGGACACAGCAGCACTCCAGAAACGAAGGGGAGTGTTGGAAATATCTCGAGGACTTGAGCGTTTCTGAAGTGTAACACCACACTCGAGGAAGATCGTAACGGGTACACGAGTCAACGGAGGTTACACGAGGGAATGGACAAAGAACACGAAAGGACTCGAAGGGTTGCAACCGGAGGTTGCGACTGACCGTTACAACTGCAAGGATGGTAACCGAAGCGACAATCGAGTCGCTGTGCGACTCGATAACCGCCCTTTCAAATGTATTCTACAACTGCTTCACTTTCCTACTTCTATATATTGCTGTATGCTTGCTCTTTCAATCAATCACTTGTTCTTACATACTAGTACAAGGGTTCAACTACAGAATTTTTCAATATCTTGATGTCTAGTTTAGGCGCCGCACCACTCCTTGCACAACACGGCAATGATGATGAAGTCGTGTAGTTAGTGGCTGGTATTGTCAAAGTTAGAACTGAATGATGAACTAGAAGTAGAAACCTAGAACAAATACTAGTTGGTTGTACTCACTAGAAGCATACCCCAGTCTAGCCTATAACTTGTACACAGCTAATATGTATAAGTTGACACACCCCCTAGGCTAGACAAGGGGTGAAGCTAAGCAAGAAGCAAACAGCTCAGGGTGGCACTACTAGTCCAACCATTGAGGCAGGGGTCTAGAGACCAGTCAGCAAGGGTACAAACAAGACTAAAGCAAGCCAGGGCGGCACTACTAGTCCAGCCACTGGGAGAGGCCACAAGGCCAGTCTAACAGGCATATATAATAGAGAGTACACAATCAGGATCCTAACAGGTGAGTAGCTACAGGAACAAGACCAAGTTGTACACAGTGCCGCTGATGAACTTTAGGCGCAAGCGCCTTAGTAAAGATATCAGCTGTGTTGGCACCTGAGGCCAAGTGAACTACGCGCGCCTGGCGGTGCTGCTGTAGCTCGCGCAGGAGGAAGTACCGCAGCTGGATATGCTTCGCTCTGCCCTCAAGCCGAGGCTCCTGACACAGGAGTATCATGGCCCTGTTGTCAGCGTACAGGACCGGGGCAGAGCTAGGCTGCTCACATAAGTCTGTGAGCAAGAAGGTCAGCAAGCGAAGCTCCTGTGCCGCCATGGCACCAGCGTAGATCTCAGCCTCACAGCTGGACTGAGCCACAGACGACGAGCGAGTGGATGTCCAAGAGATAGCACCCGAACCAAGGCTAAAACAGTAGCCCTGCGATGACCTGAGCGTCTCAGAGTCGTCTGCCCAAGAAGCTTCTCTGTGCCCAGTAAGGACCACTGGCCTGCGTCCTCCTAGCACTACCCCCATGCCCGATGTTCTAGCAAGATAACGCAAAACCCTCTTAGCGGCAGACCAGTGCTGAGGTCGGTGTCTGCCTGTAGCCACAAAGCGAGCCAGGATGCTGAGAGGGTATGCGAGATCTGGGCGAGTGCAAGTCATTAGGTACATGAGGCAACCCACCAGCTCTATGTAGGGGCCACTGAGCTCTACGGGCTCCTCAAGAACGGGAGCTGAGAGCCCATGGTCTACAGGTAGAGGTGTGGGCTGTGCGGAGGAGAACTGAAGACCGAACCTCTGAAGGACCTGACGCACCAAGTGTGACTGTGTCAGAGTGATGGTGCGTGCTGCTCTGTCCATAGAGATCTGCAGGCCAAGATAGCGACGCAGCTCTCCAAGGTCAGTGCAGATGTGTCTCTTCAGAAGCTCGGCCTTCATAGAGGCCAGTGCATCCCTGTCAGCAGTAGCGAAGACCAGATCGTCTACGTAGACAAGGATGTAGAACAGAGTCTGGCCGGAATGCACAAATAGCGAGGGGTTAGCAGAGGACGGAAACAACTGCATGTCTGCTAACGTGGCCCGCAGCGTGTCGTGCCACTCGCGAGGAGCCTGACGCAAGCCGTAGACCGGACGCCTGAGCAGCCACTGGGTCCCAGGGGGGAGGGTACCAGTGAAGCCCTATGGTCGGCGCAGGTAGACCTGCTCGTGTAGGCTGCCCTGAAGAAAGGCAGTAGAGAAGTCGAGGGAGTGAAGCTCGTAGTCACGCTGTGCTGCTACGTGTAGCAGCGCCCGAAGAGTGGTCATCTTCGGGGTCGGAGCGAAGGTCTGGAAGAAGTCAACCCCCTCGCGCTGACTGAAACCTCTGGCCACGTAGCGCGCCTTGACAACAGGCGGCTCTCCAGGGGGGCGCTTCACCTTGAAGAGCCACCGACCATCGACTACATTCACCCCAGGCGGGGGAACTGCGTCGACGTAAGTGCCGGTGGACCTCCAAGATGCCATCTCCTGCTCCATGGCAGCTATCCACTGAGAGGCCCAAGGTCCCGAGGTGGCCTCAGCGTAGGTGCGAGGGGTCGGGATGTCGAAGGCGTCTGGGTCACCCTCAGGGACTAATAGCATTGAGCAGAGATGGGGAGCAGCCTCGGACAGGAAAGCAAGCTCGTACTACCTGTCTTCTAGGACGTCATTGCCAAGGGCAGGAGCACCCCCGACGGACGGAGGATGGGCAGGGTCAGAGACCAGAGCGGTGGCGTAGTCAAGGTGGCGGGTAGAGGCAAAGTCAGTGACAACAGCGACAAGCGCGTCAAGGCGCGAGACAGGAACAGCAGGATCGGTAACAAGAGAGGCAAGGACCCGAGGGACAAGGGGACGAGCAGCATGGAGGTAGTCAGAGAACGGAGGAGGTGCAACAGCAAGGGACGAGGGAGGAGGGGACGGGAGGAGGGGAGGATGAGACGAGCGGGAACGGAGCAACATAGGGTGGGTGGGCAGGACAGGAGAGACGGGACGAGTACGGGAGGGACAGCGAGACCAAACGTGGGACGGAGGTGTAGGGTCAGGAGACAGTGGAGGGGACACAGGAGGGGAACGAGGAGGAAGACGGGCCGGAGACGAGTCCGGCGGCGGGAACACAGGACCATAGACAGGAAGGTCAACAGGCGGTGGGGGAGATACCGGCGCGCGGTCCGGGGTGGGAAGGCCGAGCAGGCAGAGAGCAGAGACCGGCGGCGACGGCTGCTGCGGCTGCTGCGACGGCTGGGCCGGAAACCTCACACTGGCAGAGGCAGGACGACCGTCGGCAGAACACTCAACGGCAGCACCCCCAGAGCCAACACCCCCAGAGCGAGAACCCCCGCCAACACCAGCGGCACCCCCAGGAGCCACAGGACGAACACCCTCCTCAATGCCAGCACCCCCAGGGGCCAAGAGCGGCGACGGCAGTAGCGGCGACGACAGCGGCTGCGATGGCGGCGGCGGCGGCATCAGCGGCGACGGCGGTGGCGGCTGCGGCGGGGTTGGCGACTGCGACAGTGGAGGCGGAGACACCGGGGAAGGGGGACGCGGCAAGGACGGGCCAGGGGTACCACCAGAGTCAGCCGACTCGTCAACGGGGACAACCGGCGGGAGGGGAGTGACGTGAGAGACACCAGACGGGGCAGGACGAGGCGGGAGAGGGGCAGGGGCTACCAGGGGAGAGGGAGCAAGGAACAGGAGGGGGGGCAACCGGGAGACCTCGGTGAGGGAAGCGGCAGTAGAAGGAGACAGACTCGTCAAAGTTGACGTCACGAGAGTGGAGGAAGCGGTGAGACGGCGGGTGGTAGAAAAGACAGTAAGACGAGTCCAGGGGGAAACCGAGGAAGACACAGGGGACAGTGCGGGCAGTGAGCTTGTCCGTGCCAGAGGGACGAACGTGAGCAAGGCAGCCCCAGACATGGAACGCAGACGCGTCACCGGGGGACCCGGTCCAAAGGAGGGTCGGCGAAACCTGCGGCCGCTAGGAGCGGGGCCACAGGTTAAGCTGGTGAGCAACGTAGCGAACAGCGAACGGCCACAGAAAATGGGGGGCATCGGCATGGATCATGGAGGTACGGGCGACCTCCATGACCAAGCCGATGCGGCGCTCAGCAACCCCATTCTGCTGTGGCGAGTCCGGCAAGGTGTACGACTGGGTGATGCCCTCCGCACGACAAGCTGACCAGAGGCGAACTCGCCGCCACGGTCAGAGTGGAGACACAACACGGGGAGACCGCGGTGAAGACGCGCAGCCACGACCCACGGGAGAAGAACGCTGGGCACGTCGGCCTTCCGCTCCAGGGGAAACATCGTGGTGTAGCGCGTGTAGTCGTCGACGAGCACAAGAAAGTAGCGCTCACCTCGCGGTCCGGGGAAGGGGGCAGGGCCCCAACCGTCCAGGTGCAGGGTCTGAAGGGGGGCAGTGTCAGGGCGCAGCGAGGAGGAGTGAGGAGAGCGGCAGAGCCGGCCCTCGACGCAAGGCGTGCACGGTGGCACAGGCGAGGGAGGAAGGGCAGGGAGCGATGCAGGGAGACCTAAGACAAGACCGTGCTGGGACATGTGACGCAGACGCGGGAGAGCAGGGTGGCCTAGGCGGTGGTGCCACAAAAGGGACGGGTGAGTGAGGGACCGACACGAGCAAGCTGCAGCGACCAAGGAGGACGCACCAACCGGGGGGAAGCGGTGTCTAGGGTGAACAGACCGGACACCGGGTCCCGGGGGAACGTCGCAAGGGGGGAACCTGAGACAGAATCAGAACAGACAGCGAACCGCTCGTGCCCGGGGAACATGGTGGTGACGCCGAGGTCCTGGAGACAGCCCACACCAACCAGGTTCCTCGAGAATGAGGGAACGTAAAGACCTGTAAGGGAGCCCGAGGGAACTGCTGGACAGGGAAGGGACGTAGAACTGCGAGCGACGACAGGACCCACAGAGGGGTCACTGAGAGAGACAACAGCAGGCGTAGCAAGCGGCGTGAGCGCGGAACGGTCGCGGAAGAAGCAGGCAGAGGCACCGGAGTCGAGAGTGAAGGACAGCGAAGCCTCGGCGGAGGCCGGGAACAAAGCCGGTGCAGAGACCAGGCTAGGCAAACAAGGCAGTCCTACGCCTGACGCAGCAGGGGAGGCTAAGCTACACAAGGGGGCAACACCTAAACTAGAGTACACTGGGTAATAAGATCCAGCAACACTAGAAGCGTCAAAATACAAGGCATGCAAGGCTGCACCTATCTGATCCATGTCTAACTCAAAGATCGGCACTCCCTGGCGGAGCAGGCTGTGCCAGTCGGGGAGGTCCGGGGCCGGGCCAAAGCGACGACGAAAGAGATCGTCGAGGCGGCGGAAACAGCGGGCGGTCGGTTGCGGGCGGCGGCACAGAGTGCCACGAAGAGGCCCGGTCTGAAGCTGGTACTAGCAAGTGACAGCACCGGAGCCGCCGGTAGACACCGAGCTGCGCGGGCCGCCACCACGGCCACTACCGCCGGAGGTGCAGGGCAAACCAGGCGGGAGACGGGCCCACGGCTGCGACGGCTGCTGCTGGGACGGCGGCTGCTGCTGGGGCTGCTCCTGCTGCGGCTGGGGCTGCTGCTCCTGCCCACCGGTGGTAGTCCCCTCAGGCGGACTACCGTCACAACCACCACCACCACCACCACATGCGCCACCACCCCGGCCTCCCTGACGGCCACGGCCACCGTGGCGCGAGCGCTGCTGCGGGTGGACCACAGCAGCCGTCTCGGTGAGAGGGGTCGCCGTGGCGACCGCAGCCGAAACGTCCGTGAACGTGCACTGGGAGGGGGCACAGCCGTGAAAGATAGAGACTGCCGGTGCACCGCTAGACTGAGCGATAGTGCGCTGGCGAGTCTCGATCTCGGTGAGGGTATCGACAAAGGTGGTGAGGGTGAGGTCACCCGGGTGCTGGCTAAGGAAGTGATCGCGAGCACTAGCGAGGCGGTGTGGCAGGCGCATGGTGATAAAATAAAGCGTCATGCAGAAAGGGGGGGGGGGAGCGCAGTGAGCTGGGCAGCAGTGCTGGCAGTGCGATAGCGGGTCTCTAGGGCACGCAGGTGAGTGGCAAAGTCTGCGACGGTAGGGAAGGCTGCAAGGTCTAGGAACAGCATCGGGAAGAGCAAGCGGCCAGCAGAAGCAGACGGGGGTATGGAATAGCGAGCAATAACGGCGTCTGAATAAGCTTTGGCCGTCTCAACAGTAGCAAAACGCGAGCGCTCAGACACAGGGAGGGCGTGGCTAATAGCAACCTGAGCTACAGCATCGCGGGAGTCCCAGACCGCACAGGCAAGCGCAGCAGTAGAGAAGGTCTCACGGTCATCAGAGGAGGGGCCAGCAGGGAGGGGAGCAGGTGCGGGGGGATGAGGGAGCAAGCCATCGACATGGACAACCAAAGAGTGGCCATCCTGGCGCTGACCTGAAAGGTGGCGGCAGAGATCGGAGAGCCAGGCGGCGAAGTCAACCGCATGGCCCTCGACATCCAGTCGGAGCACGAAGTCAGCCATCGTGCAGGGTCAGTGGCATAAATCCACAGCTCCGCAGGAAAACAGCGACGCAGGGACATGATGGCGGTACTCTCCAGCACGGCGGCTGCGAGGCGCCCCAGCGCTGGCGAGCAGAGTAGACAGAGCCCGAGGTGGCACGGCAGGCCGGGCAGGCACGAAGAGGGGCCGGGCGAGTAGTGGGAGAGGCGAGGCAGACGCGGCGGGGCCAGGCAGGCGCGGCGGGGCCAGGCAGGCGCGGCGGGGCCAGGCAGGCGCGGCGGGGCAAGGGAGGCGCGGCGGGGCCAGGCAGGCGCGGCGGGGCCAGGCAGGCACGGCAGGGCCAGGTAGGCGCGGCGGGGCAAGGCAGGCGCGGCGGGGCCAGGCAGGCGCGGCGGGGCCAGGCAGGCGCGGCGGGGCCAGGCAGGCGCGGCGGGGCCAGGGAGGTGTGGCGGGGCCAGGCAGGCGCGGCGGTGCCAGGCAGGCGCGGCAGGGCCAGGCAGGCGCGGAGGGGCCAGGCAGGTGCGGCGGGGCAGGCGCGGGGGCCAGGCAGGCGCGGGGGCCAGGCAGGCGCGGCGGGGCCAGGCAGGCGCGGCGGGGCCAGGGAGGCGCGGCGGGGCCAGGCAGGCGCGACGAGGCTTGGCAGGCTGCGGAGGGGGTTAGGCGGGCGCGACGGGGCCAGGCAGGGCGCGACGGGGCCTTGCGGGCGTGACGGGGCCCAGGAGGGGCGTGACGGGGCGAGGAGGAGCGACGGGGCCCAGGAGGGGCGCGACGGGGCTAGGAGGCGCGACGGAGACCAGGAGGGGCGCGACGGGGCTAGGAGGCGTGACGGGGCCCAGGGGGGGCATGACGGGGCCCAGGAGGGGCGCGACGGAGCTAGGAGGCGCGACGGGGCCCAGGAGGGGCGCGGCGGGGCTAGGAGGCGCGACGGGGCCCAGGGGGGGCACGACGGGGCCCAGGAGGGGCGCGACGGGGCTAGGATGCGCGACGGGGCCCAGGTGGGAAGCGGCGGGGCCTAGCTAGGGTACGGGCGGAAGCGGTAGGTGGGGGATTCTATCCTATGCGTGATACCATGTCAAAGTAAGAACTGAATGATGAACTAGAAGTAGAAACCTAGACCAAATGGTAGTTGGTTGTACTCACTAGAAGCATACCCCAGTCTAGCCTATAACTTGTACACAGCTAATATGTATAATTTGACAGGTATTAGAGCGTTTGTGATTCGGGTTCAATTCCCAGTGCTAGCGCTGCAGAGGCGCTCGTGTCCTCCGCCTATCCCAACGAGGGGGGGTGTCGAGAGACACGCTTGGGTTACCCTTGAGAAGATCCTCGGGGAAGGGCCACAGGTGCAGTGCCTGGGGGGCTATCAGTGTCAACTTATACATATTATCTATGTAGAAGTTTTAGGCTAGACTAGGTGTGTGCTTCTAGTGAGTACAACCAACTAGTATTTGTTATGTGTTTCTCTTTCTAGTCATTATTCGTTCTTACTTTCACATCGTATCACGCTTAGGTTAGGATCCCCCCGCCCACCGCTTCCACCCGTGCCCTAGCCTAGACCCCCGTCGTGCCTCCTAGGCCCCGTCGCGCCCACCCCCCCCCCTGGGCCCCATTGCGCCCGCGATGCCCCCGTCGCGCCCCCCCTGGGCCCCCTTCGCGCCCGCTAGACCCCCGTCGCGCCCCATGGGCCCCTTCACGCCCGCTCGGCCCCGTTGCGCCCCCCCCTGGGCCCCTTCGCGCCCGCTCGGCCCCCGTCGCGCCCGCTGGGCCCCGTCGCGCCTCCTAGGCCTCGTCGCGCCCCCCTAGGCCCCGTCGCGCCCGCTAGGCCCCCGTCGCGCCCCCTGGGTCCCCCTTCGCGCTCGCTAGGCCCCGTCGGCCCCCCCCCCCCTTGGGCCCCTTCGCGCCCGCTCGACCCCCAGTCGCGCCCGCAGGGCCCCGTCGCGCCTCCTGGGCCCCTTCGCGCCCGCTAGGGCCCCCAGTTGCCCTCGCCCGGCCCCTTCCCTAGCGCCGCCCGGCCTCCTCCTAGCACCACCCGGCCTCCTCCTAGTGCCGCCCGGCCTCCTCCTTGTGCAGCCCGGCCCCTTTCCAAGCGCCGCCCAGCCTCCTCCTAGTGCCGCCCGGCCTCCTCCTCGTGCCGCCCGGCCCCGTTCCTAGCGCCGCCTGGCCTCCTCCTAGTGCCGCCCGACCTCCTCCTAGTGCTGCCCGGCCTCCTCCTCGTGTCGCCCGGCCCCTTTCATAGCGCCGCCCGGCCTCCTCCTAGCGCCGCCCGGCCTCCTCCTCTTGCTCGACCCGCCCCAGCAGCACCCGCCCGGCCCCTCCCAGCACTCGCCCGGCCCCAGAGCGCCCGCCCGGCCCCGTCCTAGTGCCTGCTCAGCCTGCCGTGTCCTCTCGGGCCCTGTGTCTTCCGCTCGCCGGCGCTGGGGTGCCTCGCAGCTGCCCTACTGGAGAGTACTGCCGCCGTGTCCCCGCGCCGCTATGTTCTTGTGGACGCTGAGGAGCTGTGCCGCTGTGTTGCTGAGGAGCTATGCCGCTGACCCTGCACGATGGCTGACTTCGTGCTCCGACTGGACGCTGAGGGCCACGCGGTTGACTTCGCCGCCTGGCTCTCCGATCTCCGCCGCCAGCTTACAGGTCAGCGTCAGGATGGCCACTCTCTGGTTGTCCATGCTGATGGCTTGCTCCCCTCCCTGCTGACCCCTCCTCTGATGACCGTGAGGCTTTCTCTACAGCACCCGGGTGACCTCACCCTCACCGCCTTTGTCGACACCCTCACTGAGATCGAGACTCGCCAGCGCACTATCGCTCAGTCGAGCAGTGCGCCGGCAGTCTTTATCTTTCACGGTTGTGCACCCTCCCAGTGCACGTTCACTGACGTTTCGGCTGCGGTCGCCACGGCGACCCCTCTTACCGAGACAGCTGCTGCAGTTCACCCGCAGCAGCGCTCGCGCCGCAGTGGCCGTGGCCGCCAGGGAGATAGGGGTGGTGGCGCAGGTGGTGGTGGTAGTGGTGGTGGTGACGGTAGTCCGCCTGAGGGGACTACCACCGGTGGGCAGGAGCAGCAGCCCCAGCCGCAGCAGGAGGAGCCCCAGCCGCAGCCACCGTCCCAGCAGCAGCCGCCGTCCCAGCAGCACCCGCCGCAGCCGTGGGCTCGTCTCCCGCCTGGTTGGCCCGGCACCTCCGGAGGCAGTGGCCGTGGTGGCGGCCCGCGCAGCTTGGCGTCTACCAGCGGCTCCGGTGCTATGACCTGCCAGTACCAGCTTCAGACCGGGCCTCTCCGCGGCACTCTGTGCCGCCGCCCGCACCTGACCGCCCACTGTTTCCGCCGCCTCGACGATCTCTTTCGTCGTCGCTTTGGCCCGGCCCTGGACCTCCGTGACTGGCACAGCCTGCTCCGCCAGGGCGTGCCGATCTTTGAGTTAGACATGGATCAGATAGGTGCTGCTTTGCATGCCTTGTATGCTGACGCTTCTAGTGTTGCTGGATCTTACTACCTAGTGTACTCTAGTTTAGGTGTTTCACCCTTGTGTAGCATAGCGTCCCCTGCTGCGTCAGGCGTAGGACTGCCTAGGTTGCCTAGTCTAGCTTCTGCACCGGCCTCGTCCCCGACCTCTGCCACTGCCTCGCTCTCCTTCACTCTCGACTCCGGTGCTTCTGCCTGTTTCTTCCATTACCGGTCCACGCTCACGCCGCTTGCTGCACCTGCTGTTGTCTCCCTCGCTGACCCCTCTGCCGGTCCAATCGTCGCTCGCAGTTCCACTTCCCTTCCCTGTCCAGCCATTCCCTTGGGCTCTCTTACAGGCCTCCACGTTCCCTCGTTCTCCAGGAACCTGGTTTGTGTTGGCCGTCTTCAGGATCTCGGCGTCACCACCACGTTCCCTGGGCACGAGCGGTTTGCTGTCTCAGGTTCCCCTCTTGCGACGTCCCCCCGGGACCCGATGTCTGGTCTGTTTACCCTCGACACCGCTTCCCCCCCGGTTGGTGCATCCTCCCAGGACGCTGCAGCCTGCTTGTGTCGGTCCCTCACTCACCCGTCCCTTTTGTGGCACCACCGCCTAGGTCACCCTGCACTCCCGCGTCTGCGTCATATGTCCCAGCACGGTCTTGTCTTAGGCCTCCCTGCGTCGCTCCCCGCCCTTCCCCCCTCGCCTGCTCCACCGTGCACGCCCTGCGTCGAGGGCCGGCTCTGCCGTGCCCCACACTCCTCCTCGCTTCGCCCTGCTACTGCTCCCCTTCAAACCCTGCACGTGGACGTTTGGGGCCCAGCCCCCGTCCCCGGACCGCGTGGCGAGCGCTACTTTCTTGTGCTCGTCGACGACTACATGCGCTACACCACGGTGTTTCCCCTGGAGCGGAAGGCCGACGTGCCCGACGTTCTTCTCCCGTGGGTCGTGGCTGCGCGTCTTCACCGCGGTCTCCCCGTGTTGTGTCTCCACTCTGACCGTGGCGGCGAGTTCGCTTCTGGTCGGCTTGGACAGTTCTGTCGTGCGGAAGGCATCACCCAGTCGTACACCTTGCCGGACTCGCCACAGCAGAATGGGGTTGCTGAGCGCCGCATCGGCTTGGTCATGGAGGTGGCTCGTACCTCCATGATCCATGGCGGTGCACCCCATTTTCTGTGGCCGTTCGCCATTCGCTACGCCGCTCACCAGCTTAACCTGTTCGTATCTGTTCTCTCGCGCTCGCCCCCCCCCAACCTTGTCAGTCTCTCTGTTCCCTGCCTTCGTCTGTCACTGCTCCTTCGGTCTCTCGCTGCTCCCTTAGTCTCTTGCTGCTCCCTTAGGGCGTACTCCTGGGGACTAGCACCAGAATCAGAAACGGGGTTATTGAATATGTTTCTGATGCGTAGAATTCCATTTTTCATCCATTTCGTTTTAGAGAGCACCATCGCTTCTCGCAAGACCCCTTATTTCGCCATGCGTCGAGCGGACGACTCGCGTTTGTACATTTAACAGTTGCGATCTCATCGTCAGTCAACCTTCACTCTATCAGAAAGAAAATGATTGAACTAGAATGTGTGTGTACAAGGATATATAGACTAGGGTGTTGTACCCTCTAAGGCACAATCCAGTATAGTCTACAATAACAACCTAAGTTACACTTGACACACCCCCTAGACTATATAGGGGCAGTGCCTAACAAAGGAAGAAGCAGCTTAGGGCGGCACTACTAGTCCAGCCTCTGAGACAAGGGTCTAAAGACCTGTCAAAAATAGTACAGACAAGGCAAGAGCAAGCCCAGGGCGGAACTACTAGTCCAGCCACTGGGAGAGGCCACAAGGCCAGTCTGGGGAAAATATATATATAAAGGACAGTACAAAGTCAAGGCCCTAGCAAGTGAGAGGCTATAGGAACGAGACCCAGCTGTACACAGTGCCGCTGATGATCTTTAGGCGCAAGCGCCTTCGTAAAGATATCAGCTGTGTTGGCACCGGAGGCCAAGTGTACTACGCGCACCTGGCGACGCTGCTGCAGCTCACGCAAGAGGAAGTACCGCAGCTGAATGTGCTTCGCTCTGCCCTCGAGTCGAGGCTCCTGACACAGGAGGATCATGGCCCTGTTATCAGCGTACAGGACCGGGGCAGAGCTAGGCCGCTCACCTAAGTCAGTGAGTAAGAAGGTCAGCCAGCGGAGCTCCTGTGCCGCCATGGCACCGGCGTAGATCTCGGCCTCACAGCTGGACTGGGCAACAGATGAGGAGCGGGTAGCTCTCCACGAGACGGCACCTGAACCAAGGCTGAAGCAGTAGCCCTGTGAGGACCTGAGGGTCTCGGCGTCGTCTGCCCAAGAAGCGTCTGTCTGTCCAGTAAGGACCACTGGCCTACGTCCTCATAGCACTAACCCCATGCCCGATGTACTTGCAAGATAACGCAAAACCCTCTTAGCGGTAGACCGGTGCTGAGGTCGGTGTCTGCCTGTAGCCACAAAGCGAGCCAGGATGCTGAGAGGGTATGCGAGATCTGGGCGCGTGCAAGTCATCAGGTACATGAGGCAACCCACCAGCTCTACGTAAGGACCACTGAGCTCTGATGACTCCTCAAGAACTGGAGCGGAGAGCCTGTGGTCTAGAGGCAAAGGAGTAGGCTTTGCGGAGGAGAACTGAAGGCCGAACCTCTAAAGGACCTGGCGCACCAAGTGTGACTGAGTCAAAGTGATGGTGCGGGGTGCTCTGTCCCTGGAGATCTGAAACCAAGGAAGTGGCACACTTCTCCAAGGTCAGTGCAGGTGTGTCTCTTCAGCAGCTCTGCCTTCACGGATGCCAGTGCGTCCCTATCTGCCATGGCGAAGACCAGGTCGTCTACGTAAGCAAGGATGTAGAACGGAGTCTGGCCAGCATGAACAAAGAGCGAGGGGTCTGCAGAGGACGGAAAGAACTGCAGGTCAGCAAGCGTAGCGCGCAGCGTGTCGTGCCCCTCACGGGGAGCATGCCGCAAGCTGTGGACGGGGCGCCGGAGGAGCCACTGGGTCCCACGAGGGAAGGTACCAGTGAAGCCCTGAGGGCGACACAGGTAGACCTGCTCGTGTAGACTGCCCTGAAGAAAGGCAGTGGAGAAGTCGAGGGAGTGAAGCTCGTAGTCACGCTGCGCTGCAACGTGTAGTAGCACCCGAAGAGTAGTCATCTTCGGGGTCGAAGCGAAGGTCTGGAAGAAGTCCCGAGGACTTCCCGGGAGGTCACCCTGCCTAGTACTATTCTCGCCCACTTGCGCTTAGCTGCGGAGTTCTGATGGGATCCGGCGTAGTAGCCAAGGTATGATCGTACCACGAGGATCCTAACCCCGGTGCGCTTCCCACTCCTCCCCTGAGGCAGCTCCCCCCTTTATAGTCACATCCGCGGTCATGCCCGCGAGAGGCCCGCCATCTCGCCGGGCCGCACGCCTGTCTGTAGTCACGCTCCGGGGCGTCCTATGCAGGGAGCGGCCCTTCCCGCAGCCGCACGACATCGCCGCCCGGGCGGTTCGGGGAAGAATCCTCCTTTCTTTTTCCCACTGCCGCCTCCCGGGCACGGGAGCAGGCAGAAATGGGTACGACACGAGGACTTCCCGGGAGGTCACCCTGCCCAGTACTATTCTCGCCCACTGGCGCTTAGCTGCGGAGTTCTGATGGGATCTGGCGTAGTAGCCAAGGTTTGATCGTACCACGGGGACCCTCACCCCGGTGCGCTTCCCACTCCTCCCCTGAGGCAGCTCCCCCCTTTATAGTCACATCCGCGGTCATGCCCGCGAGAGGGAGGCTCGCCATCTCGCTGGGCCGCACGCCCGTCTGTAGTCACGCTGCGGGGCGTCCTATGCAGGGAGCGGCCCTTCCCGCAGCCGCACGACATCGCCGCCCGGGGGGTTCGGAGAAGAATCCTCATTTCTTTTTCCCACTGTCGCCTCCCGGGCACGGGAGCAGGCAGAAATGGGTACGACACGAGGACTTCCCGGGAGGTCACCCTGCCCAGTACTATTCACGCCCACTAGCGCTTAGCTGCGGAGTTTTGATGGGATCCGGCGGAGTAGCCAAGGTTTGATCATACCATGGGGACCCTCACCCCGGTGCGCTTCCCACTCCTCCCCTGAGGCAGCTCCCCCCTTTATAGTCACATCCGCGGTCATGCCCGCGAGAGGCCCGCCATCTCGCCGGGCCGCACGCCAGTCTGTAGTCACGCTCCGGGGCGTCCTATGCAGGGAGCGGCCCTCCCCGCAGCCGCACGACATCGCCGCCTAGGCGGTTCGGAGAAGAATCCTCCTTTCTTTTTCCCACTGCCGAGCATGGGAGCAGGCAGAAATGGGTACGACACGAGGACTTCACGGGAGGTCACCCTGCCTAGTACTATTCTCGCCCACTTGCGCTTAGCTGCAGAGTTGTAATGGGATCCGGCGTAGTAGCCAAGGTATGATCGTACCACGAGGATCCTCACCCCGGTGCGCTTCCCACTCCTCCCCTGAGGCAGCTCCCCCCTTTATAGTCACATCCGCGGTCATGCCCGCGAGAGGGAGGCTCGCCATCTCGCTGGGCCGCACGCCCGTCTGTAGTCACGCTGCGGGGCGTCCTATGCAGGGAGCGGCCCTTCCCGCAGCCGCACGACATCGCCGCCCGGGGGGTTCGGAGAAGAATCCTCATTTCTTTTTCCCACTGTCGCCTCCCGGGCACGGGAGCAGGCAGAAATGGGTACGACACGAGGACTTCACGGTAGGTCACCCTGCCCAGTACTATTCACGCCCACTGGCGCTTAGCTGCGGAGTTTTGATGGGATCCGGCGTAGTAGCCAAGGTTTGATCATACCATGGGGACCCTCACCCCGGTGCGCTTCCCACTCCTCCCCTGAGGCAGCTCCCCCCTTTATAGTCACATCCGCGGTCATGCCCGCGAGAGGCCCGCCATCTCGCCGGGCCGCACGCCAGTCTGTAGTCACGCTCCAGGGCGTCCTATGCAGGGAGCGGCCCTCCCCGCAGCCGCACGACATCGCCGCCTAGGCGGTTCGGAGAAGAATCCTCCTTTCTTTTTCCCACTGTCGCCTCCCGGGCACGGGAGCAGGCAGAAATGGGTACGACACGAGGACTTCCCGGGAGGTCACCCTGCCCAGTACTATTCACGCCCACTGGCGCTTAGCTGCGGAGTTTTGATGGGATCCGGCGTAGTAGCCAAGGTTTGATCATACCATGGGGACCCTCACCCCGGTGCGCTTCCCACTCCTCCCCTGAGGCAGCTCCCCCCTTTATAGTCACATCCGCGGTCATGCCCGCGAGAGGCCCGCCATCTCGCCGGGCCGCACGCCAGTCTGTAGTCACGCTCCGGGGCGTCCTATGCAGGGAGCGGCCCTCCCCGCAGCCGCACGACATCGCCGCCTAGGCGGTTCGGAGAAGAATCCTCCTTTCTTTTTCCCACTGCCGAGCATGGGAGCAGGCAGAAATGGGTACGACACGAGGACTTCACGGGAGGTCACCCTGCCCAGTACTATTCTCGCCCACTGGCGCTTAGCTGCAGAGTTGTAATGGGATCCGGCGTAGTAGCCAAGGTATGATCGTACCACGAGGATCCTCACCCCGGTGCGCTTCCCACTCCTCCCCTGAGGCAGCTCCCCCCTTTATAGTCACATCCGCGGTCATGCCCGCGAGAGGGAGGCTCGCCATCTCGCTGGGCCGCACGCCCGTCTGTAGTCACGCTGCGGGGCGTCCTATGCAGGGAGCGGCCCTTCCCGCAGCCGCACGACATCGCCGCCCGGGGGGTTCGGAGAAGAATCCTCATTTCTTTTTCCCACTGTCGCCTCCCGGGCACGGGAGCAGGCAGAAATGGGTACGACACGAGGACTTCCCGGGAGGTCACCCTGCCCAGTACTATTCACGCCCACTGGCGCTTAGCTGCGGAGTTTTGATGGGATCCGGCGTAGTAGCCAAGGTTTGATCATACCATGGGGACCCTCACCCCGGTGCGCTTCCCACTCCTCCCCTGAGGCAGCTCCCCCCTTTATAGTCACATCCGCGGTCATGCCCGCGAGAGGCCCGCCATCTCGCCGAGCCGCACGCCAGTCTGTAGTCACGCTCCGGGGCGTCCTATGCAGGGAGCGGCCCTCCCCGCAGCCGCACGACATCGCCGCCTAGGCGGTTCGGAGAAGAATCCTCCTTTCTTTTTCCCACTGCCGAGCATGGGAGCAGGCAGAAATGGGTACGACACGAGGACTTCACGGGAGGTCACCCTGCCCAGTACTATTCTCGCCCACTGGCGCTTAGCTGCAGAGTTGTAATGGGATCCGGCGTAGTAGCCAAGGTATGATCGTACCACGAGGATCCTCACCCCGGTGCGCTTCCCACTCCTCCCCTGAGGCAGCTCCCCCCTTTATAGTCACATCCGCGGTCATGCCTGCGAGAGGGAGGCTCGCCATGTCGCTGGGCCGCACGCCCGTCTGTAGTCACGCTGCGGGGCGTCCTATGCAGGGAGCGGCCCTTCCCGCAGCCGCACGACATCGCCGCCCGGGGGGTTCGGAGAAGAATCCTCCTTTCTTTTTCCCACTGTCGCCTCCCGGGCACGGGAGCAGGCAGAAATGGGTACGACACGAGGACTTCCCGGGAGGTCACCCTGCCCAGTACTATTCACGCCCACTGGCGCTTAGCTGCGGAGTTTTGATGGGATCCGGCGTAGTAGTTAAGGTTTGATCATACCATGGTGACCCTCACCCCGGTGCGCTTCCCACTCCTCCCCTGAGGCAGCTCCCCCCTTTATAGTCACATCCGCGGTCATGCCCGCGAGAGGGAGGCTCGCCATCTCGCTGGGCCGCACGCCCGTCTGTAGTCACGCTGCGGGGCGTCCTATGCAGGGAGCGGCCCTTCCCGCAGCCGCACGACATCGCCGCCCGGGCGGTTCGGGGAAGAATCCTCCTTTCTTTTTCCCACTGCCGCCTCCCGGGCACGGGAGCAGGCGGAAATGGGTACGACACGAGGACTTCCCGGGAGGTCACCCTGCCCAGTACTATTCTCGCCCACTGGCGCTTAGCTGCGGAGTTCTGATGGGATCCGGCGTAGTAGCCAAGGTTTGATCATACCATGGGGACCCTCACCCCGGTGCGCTTCCCACTCCTCCCCTGAGGCAGCTCCCCCCTTTATAGTCACATCCGCGGTCATGCCCGCGAGAGGGAGGCTCGCCATCTCGCTGGGCCGCACGCCCGTCTGTAGTCACGCTGCGGGGCGTCCTATGCAGGGAGCGGCCCTTCCCGCAGCCGCACGATATCGCTGCCCGGGCGGTTCGGGGAAGAATCCTCCTTTCTTTTTCCCACTGCCGCCTCCCGGGCACGGGAGCAGGCAGAAATGGGTACGACACGAGGACTTCCCGGGAGGTCACCCTGCCCAGTACTATTCACGCCCACTGGCGCTTAGCTGCGGAGTTTTGATGGGATCCGGCGTAGTAGCCAAGGTTTGATCATACCATGGGGACCCTCACCCCGCTGCGCTTCCCACTCCTCCCCTGAGGCAGCTCCCCCCTTTATAGTCACATCCGCGGTCATGCCCGCGAGAGGGAGGCTCGCCATCTCGCTGGGCCGCACGCCCGTCTGTAGTCACGCTGCGGGGCGTCCTATGCAGGGAGCGGCCCTTCCCGCAGCCGCACGACATCGCCGCCCGGGCGGTTCGGGGAAGAATCCTCCTTTCTTTTTCCCACTGCCGCCTCCCGGGCACGGGAGCAGGCAGAAATGGGTACGACACGAGGACTTCCCGGGAGGTCACCCTGCCCAGTACTATTCTGGCCCACTGGCGCTTAGCTACGGAGTACTGATGGGATCCGGCGTGGTAGCCAAGGTTTGATCGTACCATGGGGACCCTCACCCCGGTGCGCTTCCCACTCCTCCCCTGAGGCAGCTCCCCCCTTTATAGTCACATCCGCGGTCATGCCCGCGAGAGGGAGGCTCGCCATCTCGCTGGGCCGCACGCCCGTCTGTAGTCACGCTGCGGGGCGTCCTATGCAGGGAGCGGCCCTTCCCGCAGCCGCACGACATCGCCGCCCGGGCGGTTCGGGGAAGAATCCTCCTTTCTTTTTCCCACTGCCGCCTCCCGGGCACGGGAGCAGGCAGAAATGGGTACGACACGAGGACTTCCCGGGAGGTCACCCTGCCCAGTACTATTCTCGCCCACTGGCGCTTAGCTGCGGAGTTCTGATGGGATCTGGCGTAGTAGCCAAGGTTTGATCGTACCACGGGGACCCTCACCCCGGTGCGCTTCCCACTCCTCCCCTGAGGCAGCTCCCCCCTTTATAGTCACATCCGCGGTCATGCCCGCGAGAGGGAGGCTCGCCATCTCGCTGGGCCGCACGCTTGTCTGTAGTCACGCTGCGGGGCGTCCTATGCAGGGAGCGGCCCTTCCCGCAGCCGCACGACATCGCCGCCCGGGCGGTTCGGGGAAGAATCCTCCTTTCTTTTTCCCACTGCCGCCTCCCGGGCACGGGAGCAGGCAGAAATGGGTACGACACGAGGACTTCCCGGGAGGTCACCTTGCCCAGTACTATTCTCGCCCACTGGCGCTTAGCTGCGGAGTTCTGATGGGATCCGGCGTAGTAGCCAAGGTTTGATCGTACCACGGGGACCCTCACCCCGGTGCGCTTCCCACTCCTCCCCTGAGGCAGCTCCCCCCTTTATAGTCACATCCGCGGTCATGCCCGCGAGAGGGAGGCTCGCCATCTCGCTGGGCCGCACGCCCGTCTGTAGTCACGCTGCGGGGCGTCCTATGCGGGGAGCGGCCCTTCCCGCAGCCGCACGACATCGCCGCCCGGGGGGTTCGGAGAAGAATCCTCATTTCTTTTTCCCACTGCCGCCTCCCGGGCACGGGAGCAGGCAGAAATGGGTACGACACGAGGACTTCCCGGGAGGTCACCCTGCCCAGTACTATTCACGCCCACTGGCGCTTAGCTGCGGAGTTTTGATGGGATCCGGCGTAGTAGCCAAGGTTTGATCATACCATGGGGACCCTCACCCCGGTGCGCTTCCCACTCCTCCCCTGAGGCAGCTCCCCCCTTTATAGTCACATCCGCGGTCATGCCCGCGAGAGGCCCGCCATCTCGCCGGGCCGCACGCCAGTCTGTAGTCACGCTCCGGGGCGTCCTATGCAGGGAGCGGCCCTCCCGCAGCCGCACGACATCGCCGCCTAGGCGGTTCGGAGAAGAATCCTCCTTTCTTTTTCCCACTGCCGGAGCATGGGAGCAGGCAGAAATGGGTACGACACGAGGACTTCACGGGAGGTCACCCTGCCCAGTACTATTCTCGCCCACTGGCGCTTAGCTGCAGAGTTGTAATGGGATCCGGCGTAGTAGCCAAGGTATGATCGTACCACGGGATCCTCACCCCGGTGCGCTTCCCACTCCTCCCCTGAGGCAGCTCCCCCCTTTATAGTCACATCCGCGGTCATGCCCGCGAGAGGGAGGCTCGCCATCTCGCTGGGCCGCACGCCCGTCTGTAGTCACGCTGCGGGGCGTCCTATGCAGGGAGCGGCCCTTCCCGCAGCCGCACGACATCGCCGCCCGGGGGGTTCGGAGAAGAATCCTCCTTTCTTTTTCCCACTGTCGCCTCCCGGGCACGGGAGCAGGCAGAAATGGGTACGACACGAGGACTTCCCGGGAGGTCACCCTGCCCAGTACTATTCACGCCCACTGGCGCTTAGCTGCGGAGTTTTGATGGGATCCGCATAGTAGCCAAGGTTTGATCATACCATGGTGACCCTCACCCCGGTGCGCTTCCCACTCCTCCCCTGAGGCAGCTCCCCCCTTTATAGTCACATCCGCGGTCATGCCCGCGAGAGGGAGGCTCGCCATCTCGCTGGGCCGCACGCCCGTCTGTAGTCACGCTGCGGGGCGTCCTATGCAGGGAGCGGCCCTTCCCGCAGCCGCACGACATCGCCGCCCGGGCGGTTCGGGGAAGAATCCTCCTTTCTTTTTCCCACTGCCGCCTCCCGGGCACGGGAGCAGGCAGAAATGGGTACGACACGAGGACTTCCCGGGAGGTCACCCTGCCCAGTACTATTCTCGCCCACTGGCGCTTAGCTGCGGAGTTCTGATGGGATCCGGCGTAGTAGCCAAGGTTTGATCATACCATGGGGACCCTCACCCCGGTGCGCTTCCCACTCCTCCCCTGAGGCAGCTCCCCCCTTTATAGTCACATCCGCGGTCATGCCCGCGAGAGGGAGGCTCGCCATCTCGCTGGGCCGCACGCCCGTCTGTAGTCACGCTGCGGGGCGTCCTATGCAGGGAGCGGCCCTTCCCGCAGCCGCACGACATCGCCGCCCGGGCGGTTCGGGGAAGAATCCTCCTTTCTTTTTCCCACTGCCGCCTCCCGGGCACGGGAGCAGGCAGAAATGGGTACGACACGAGGACTTCCCGGGAGGTCACCCTGCCCAGTACTATTCTCGGCCCACTGGCGCTTAGCTGCGGAGTTCTGATGGGATCCGGCGTAGTAGCCAAGGTTTGATCGTACCACGGGGACCCTCACCCCGGTGCGCTTCCCACTCCTCCCCTGAGGCAGCTCCCCCTTTATAGTCACATCCGCGGTCATGCCCGCGAGAGGGAGGCTCGCCATCTCGCTGGGCCGCACGCCTGTCTGTAGTCACGCTGCGGGGCGTCCTATGCAGGGAGCGGCCCTTCCCGCAGCCGCACGACATCGCCGCCCGGGCGGTTCGGGGAAGAATCCTCCTTTCTTTTTCCCACTGCCGCCTCCCGGGCACGGGAGCAGGCAGAAATGGGTACGACACGAGGACTTCCCGAGAGGTCACCCTGCCCAGTACTATTCTCGCCCACTGGCGCTTAGCTGCGGAGTTCTGATGGGATCCGGCGTAGTAGCCAAGGTTTGATCGTACCACGGGGACCCTCACCCCGGTGCGCTTCCCACTCCTCCCCTGAGGCAGCTCCCCCCTTTATAGTCACATCCGCGGTCATGCCCGCGAGAGGGAGGCTCGCCATCTCGCTGGGCCGCACGCCTGTCTGTAGTCACGCTGCGGGGCGTCCTATGCAGGGAGCGGCCCTTCCCGCAGCCGCACGACATCGCCGCCCGGGCGGTTCGGGGAAGAATCCTCCTTTCTTTTTCCCACTGCCGCCTCCCGGGCACGGGAGCAGGCAGAAATGGGTACGACACGAGGACTTCCCGGGAGGTCACCCTGCCCAGTACTATTCTCGCCCACTGGCGCTTAGCTGCGGAGTTCTGATGGGATCCGGCGTAGTAGCCAAGGTTTGATCGTACCACGGGGACCCTCACCCCGGTGCGCTTCCCACTCCTCCCCTGAGGCAGCTCCCCCCTTTATAGTCACATCCGCGGTCATGCCCGCGAGAGGGAGGCTCGCCATCTCGCTGGGCCGCACGCCTGTCTGTAGTCACGCTGCGGGGCGTCCTATGCAGGGAGCGGCCCTTCCCGCAGCCGCACGACATCGCCGCCCGGGCGGTTCGGGGAAGAATCCTCCTTTCTTTTTCCCACTGCCGCCTCCCGGGCACGGGAGCAGGCAGAAATGGGTACGACACGAGGACTTCCCGGGAGGTCACCCTGCCCAGTACTATTCTCGCCCACTGGCGCTTAGCTGCGGAGTTCTGATGGGATCCGGCGTAGTAGCCAAGGTTTGATCGTACCACGGGGACCCTCACCCCGGTGCGCTTCCCACTCCTCCCCTGAGGCAGCTCCCCCCTTTATAGTCACATCCGCGGTCATGCCCGCGAGAGGGAGGCTCGCCATCTCGCTGGGGCCGCACGCCTGTCTGTAGTCACGCTGCGGGGCGTCCTATGCAGGGAGCGGCCCTTCCCGCAGCCGCACGACATCGCCGCCCGGGCGGTTCGGGGAAGAATCCTCCTTTCTTTTTCCCACTGCCGCCTCCCGGGCACGGGAGCAGGCAGAAATGGGTACGACACGAGGACTTCCCGGGAGGTCACCCTGCCCAGTACTATTCTCGCCCACTGGCGCTTAGCTGCGGAGTTCTGATGGGATCCGGCGTAGTAGCCAAGGTTTGATCGTACCACGGGGACCCTCACCCCGGTGCGCTTCCCACTCCTCCCCTGAGGCAGCTCCCCCCTTTATAGTCACATCCGCGGTCATGCCCGCGAGAGGGAGGCTCGCCATCTCGCTGGGCCGCACGCCGTCTGTAGTCACGCTGCGGGGCGTCCTATGCAGGGAGCGGCCCTTCCCGCAGCCGCACGACATCGCCGCCCGGGCGGTTCGGGGAAGAATCCTCCTTTCTTTTTCCCACTGCCGCCTCCCGGGCACGGGAGCAGGCAGAAATGGGTACGACACGAGGACTTCCCGGGAGGTCACCCTGCCCAGTACTATTCTCGCCCACTGGCGCTTAGCTGCGGAGTTCTGATGGGATCCGGCGTAGTAGCCAAGGTTTGATCGTACCACGGGGACCCTCACCCCGGTGCGCTTCCCACTCCTCCCCTGAGGCAGCTCCCCCCTTTATAGTCACATCCGCGGTCATGCCCGCGAGAGGGAGGCTCGCCATCTCGCTGGGCCGCACGCCTGTCTGTAGTCACGCTGCGGGGCGTCCTATGCAGGGAGCGGCCCTTCCCGCAGCCGCACGACATCGCCGCCCGGGCGGTTCGGGGAAGAATCCTCCTTTCTTTTTCCCACTGCCGCCTCCCGGGCACGGGAGCAGGCAGAAATGGGTACGACACGAGGACTTCCCGGGAGGTCACCCTGCCCAGTACTATTCTCGCCCACTGGCGCTTAGCTGCGGAGTTCTGATGGGATCCGGCGTAGTAGCCAAGGTTTGATCGTACCACGGGGACCCTCACCCCGGTGCGCTTCCCACTCCTCCCCTGAGGCAGCTCCCCCCTTTATAGTCACATCCGCGGTCATGCCCGCGAGAGGGAGGCTCGCCATCTCGCTGGGCCGCACGCCTGTCTGTAGTCACGCTGCGGGGCGTCCTATGCAGGGAGCGGCCCTTCCCGCAGCCGCACGACATCGCCGCCCGGGCGGTTCGGGGAAGAATCCTCCTTTCTTTTTCCCACTGCCGCCTCCCGGGCACGGGAGCAGGCAGAAATGGGTACGACACGAGGACTTCCCGGGAGGTCACCCTGCCCAGTACTATTCTCGCCCACTGGCGCTTAGCTGCGGAGTTCTGATGGGATCCGGCGTAGTAGCCAAGGTTTGATCGTACCACGGGGACCCTCACCCCGGTGCGCTTCCCACTCCTCCCCTGAGGCAGCTCCCCCTTTATAGTCACATCCGCGGTCATGCCGCGAGAGGGAGGCTCGCCATCTCGCTGGGCCGCACGCCTGTCTGTAGTCACGCTGCGGGGCGTCCTATGCAGGGAGCGGCCCTTCCCGCAGCCGCACGACATCGCCGCCCGGGCGGTTCGGGGAAGAATCCTCCTTTCTTTTTCCCACTGCCGCCTCCCGGGCACGGGAGCAGGCAGAAATGGGTACGACACGAGGACTTCCCGGGAGGTCACCCTGCCCAGTACTATTCTCGCCCACTGGCGCTTAGCTGCGGAGTTCTGATGGGATCCGGCGTAGTAGCCAAGGTTTGATCGTACCACGGGGACCCTCACCCCGGTGCGCTTCCCACTCCTCCCCTGAGGCAGCTCCCCCCTTTATAGTCACATCCGCGGTCATGCCCGCGAGAGGGAGGCTCGCCATCTCGCTGGGCCGCACGCCCGTCTGTAGTCACGCTGCGGGGCGTCCTATGCAGGGAGCGGCCCTTCCCGCAGCCGCACGACATCGCCGCCCGGGCGGTTCGGGGAAGAATCCTCCTTTCTTTTTCCCACTGCCGCCTCCCGGGCACGGGAGCAGGCAGAAATGGGTACGACACGAGGACTTCCCGGGAGGTCACCTGCCCAGTACTATTCTCGCCCACTGGCGCTTAGCTGCGGAGTTCTGATGGGATCTGGCGTAGTAGCCAAGGTTTGATCGTACCACGGGGACCCTCACCCCGGTGCGCTTCCCACTCCTCCCCTGAGGCAGCTCCCCCCTTTATAGTCACATCCGCGGTCATGCCCGCGAGAGGGAGGCTCGCCATCTCGCTGGGCCGCACGCTTGTCTGTAGTCACGCTTGCGGGGCGTCCTATGCAGGGAGCGGCCCTTCCCGCAGCCGCACGACATCGCGCCGCCCGGGCGGTTCGGGGAAGAATCCTCCTTTCTTTTTCCCACTGCCGCCTCCCGGGCACGGGAGCAGGCAGAAATGGGTACGACACGAGGACTTCCCGGGAGGTCACCTGCCCCAGTACTATTCTCGCCCACTGGCGTTAGCTGCGGAGTTCTGATGGGATCCGGCGTAGTAGCCAAGGTTTGATCGTACCACGGGGACCCTCACCCCGGTGCGCTTCCCACTCCTCCCCTGAGGCAGCTCCCCCCTTTATAGTCACATCCGCGGTCATGCCGCGAGAGGGAGGCTCGCCATCTCGCTGGGCCGCACGCCCGTCTGTAGTCACGCTGCGGGGCGTCCTATGCAGGGAGCGGCCCTTCCCGCAGCGCACGACATCGCCGCCGGGCGGTTCGGAGAAGAATCCTCATTTCTTTTTCCCACTGCGCCTCCCGGGCACGGGAGCAGGCAGAAATGGGTACGACACGAGGACTTCCCGGGAGGTCACCCTGCCCAGTACTATTCTCGCCCACTGGCGCTTAGCTGCGGAGTTCTGATGGGATCGGCGTAGTAGCCAAGGTTTGATCGTACCAGGGGACCCTCACCCCGGTGCGCTTCCCACTCCTCCCCTGAGGCAGCTCCCCCTTTATAGTCACATCCGCGGTCATGCCCGCGAGAGGGAGGCTCGCCATCTCGCTGGGCCGCACGCCCGTCTGTAGTCACGCTGCGGGGCGTCCTATGCAGGGAGCGGCCCTTCCCGCAGCCGCACGACATCGCCGCCCGGGCGGTTCGGGGAAGAATCCTCCTTTTTTTTCCCACTGCCGCCTCCCGGGCACGGGAGCAGGCAGAAATGGGTACGACACGAGGACTTCCCGGGAGGTCACCCTGCCCAGTACTATTCTCGCCCACTGGCGCTTAGCTGCGGAGTTCTGATGGGATCCGGCGTAGTAGCCAAGGTTTGATCGTACCACGGGGACCCTCACCCCGGTGCGCTTCCCACTCCTCCCCTGAGGCAGCTCCCCCTTTATAGTCACATCCGCGGTCATGCCCGCGAGAGGGAGGCTCGCCATCTCGCTGGGCCGCACGCCTGTCTGTAGTCACGCTGCGGGGCGTCCTATGCAGGGAGCGGCCCTTCCCGCAGCCGCACGACATCGCCGCCCGGGCGGTTCGGGGAAGAATCCTCCTTTCTTTTTCCCACTGCCGCCTCCCCGGGCACGGGAGCAGGCAGAAATGGGTACGACACGAGGACTTCCCGGGAGGTCACCCTGCCCAGTACTATTCTCGCCCACTGGCGCTTAGCTGCGGAGTTCTGATGGGATCCGGCGTAGTAGCCAAGGTTTGATCGTACCACGGGGACCCTCACCCCGGTGCGCTTCCCACTCCTCCCCTGAGGCAGCTCCCCCTTTATAGTCACATCCGCGGTCATGCCCGCGAGAGGGAGGCTCGCCATCTCGCTGGGCCGCCGCCTGTCTGTAGTCACGCTGCGGGGCGTCCTATGCAGGGAGCGGCCCTTCCCGCAGCCGCACGACATCGCCGCCCGGGCGGTTCGGGGAAGAATCCTCCTTTCTTTTTCCCACTGCCGCCTCCCGGGCACGGGAGCAGGCAGAAATGGGTACGACACGAGGACTTCCCGGGAGGTCACCTGCCCAGTACTATTCTCGCCCACTGGCGCTTAGCTGCGGAGTTCTGATGGGATCCGGCGTAGTAGCCAAGGTTTGATCGTACCACGGGGACCCTCACCCCGGTGCGCTTCCCACTCCTCCCCTGAGGCAGCTCCCCCTTTATAGTCACATCCGCGGTCATGCCCGCGAGAGGGAGGCTCGCCATCTCGCTGGGCCGCACGCCTGTCTGTAGTCACGCTGCGGGGCGTCCTATGCAGGGAGCGGCCCTTCCCGCAGCCGCACGACATCGCCGCCCGGGCGGTTCGGGGAAGAATCCTCCTTTCTTTTTCCCACTGCCGCCTCCCGGGCACGGGAGCAGGCAGAAATGGGTACGACACGAGGACTTCCCGGGAGGTCACCTGCCCAGTACTATTCTCGCCCACTGGCGCTTAGCTGCGGAGTTCTGATGGGATCCGGCGTAGTAGCCAAGGTTTGATCGTACCACGGGGACCCTCACCCCGGTGCGCTTCCCACTCCTCCCCTGAGGCAGCTCCCCCTTTATAGTCACATCCGCGGTCATGCCCGCGAGAGGGAGGCTCGCCATCTCGCTGGGCCGCACGCCTGTCTGTAGTCACGCTGCGGGGCGTCCTATGCAGGGAGCGGCCCTTCCCGCAGCCGCACGACATCGCCGCCCGGGCGGTTCGGGGAAGAATCCTCCTTTCTTTTTCCCACTGCCGCCTCCCGGGCACGGGAGCAGGCAGAAATGGGTACGACACGAGGACTTCCCGGGAGGTCACCCTGCCCAGTACTATTCTCGCCCACTGGCGCTTAGCTGCGGAGTTCTGATGGGATCCGGCGTAGTAGCCAAGGTTTGATCGTACCACGGGGACCCTCACCCCGGTGCGCTTCCCACTCCTCCCCTGAGGCAGCTCCCCCCTTTA
>BQMB01001130.1:0-122777 GCA_027943415.1 Closterium sp. NIES-67
AAGGGTCTGGCTCCATGGGTCTGCTCATGGGTCTGGATCATGGTTTGGCTCATGGTCTGGCTCTTGGGTCTGGCTCATGGGTCTGGTCATGGGTCTGGGTCATGGGTCTGGCTCGAAGGTCTGGCTCATGTGTCTGGCTCACGGGTCGAGCTTATGTGTCTGGCTCATGGGTCTGGCTGATGGGTCTGGCACAAGGTTATGGCTCATGGGTCTGGCTCATGGGTCTGGTTCATGGTTCTGGCTCATGGTTCTGGCTGATGTGTCTGGCTCATGGGTCTGGCTCATGGGTCTGGCTCATGGGTCTGGCTCATGGGTCTACCTCATGGGTCTGGCTCAAGGTGATGGCTCATGGGTCTGGCTCATGGGTCTGGCTCATGGTTCTGGCTCATGGTTCTGGCTGATGGGTCAGGCTCATGGGTCTGGCTCATGGGTCTGGCTCATGGGTCTGGCTCATGGGTCTTGCTCATGGGTCTGGCTGACGGGTCGGGGTCATGGGTCTGGCTGATGGGTCTGGCTCTAGGTTATGGCTCATGGGTCTGGCTCATGGGTCTGGCTCATGGTTCTGGCTCATGGTTCTGGTTCATGGGTCTGGCTCACGGGTCTGGCTCATGGGACTGGCTCATGGGTCTGGCTCTTTGGTCTGGCTTATGGGTCTGGGTCATGGGTCTGGCTCATGGGTCTGGCTCCTGGTTCTGGTTCATGGGTCTGGCTCATGGGTCTGGGTCATAGGTCTGGCTCAAGGGTTTGGGTCATGGGTCTAGCTCATGGGTCTGGCTCATGGGTCCGGCTCATGGGTCTGGGTCATGGGTCTGGGTCATGAGTCTGGGTCATGGGTCTGGCTCGAGGGTCTGGCTCATGTGTCTGGCTCATGGGTCGAGCTCATGTGTCTGGCTCATGGGTCTGGCTCATGGGTCTTGCTCATGTGTCTACCTCATGGGTCTGGCTCAAGGTTATGGCTCATGGGTCTGGCTCATGGGTCTGGCTCAATGGTTCTGGCTCAAGGTTTTGGCTGATGGTCAGGCTCATGGGTCTGGCTCATGGTTATGGCTCATGGTTCTGGCTGATGGGTCTGGCTGATGGGTCTGGCTCATGGGTTTGCTCATGGGTCTAGCTCATGGGTCTGGGTCATGTGTCTGGGTCATGGGTCTGGGTCATGGGTCTGGCTCATGGGTCTGGCTCCTGATTCTGGCTCATGGGTCTAGCTCATGGGTCTTGCTCATGGGTGTGGCTCATGGGTCTGGCTCATGGGTGTGGCTGATGGGTCTGGGTCATGGGTCTGGGTCATGGGTCTGGCTCATGGGTCTGGCTCGAGGGTCTGGCTCATGTGGTCTGGCTCATGGGTCGGGCTCATGTGTCTGGCTCATGGGTCTGGCTCATGGGTCTGGCTCAAGCGTATGGCTCATGGGTCTAGGCTCATGGATCTGGATCAAGGTTAGGGCTTATGGTCTGGCTCATGGGTCTGGCTCATGGGTCTTGGCTCATGGGTCTGGCTGATGGTCTGGTCATGGGTCTGGCTGATGGGTTGACTCAAGGTTATGGCTCATGGGTCTGGCTCATCTGTCTGGCTCATGGTTCTGGCTCATGGTTCTGGTGATGGGTCTGGCTCATGGGTCTGGCTCATGGGTCTGGCTCATGGTCTGGCTCATTGGTCTGGCTTATGGGTCTGGGTCATGGGTCTGGGTCATGGGTCTGGCTCCTGGTTCTGGTTCATGGGTCTGGCTCATTGGTCTGGGTGATAGGTCTAGCTCAAGGGTCTGGCTCATGGGTCTGGCTCATGGGTCTGGCTCATGGTTTTGGCTCATTGGTCTGGCTCATGGGTCTGGCTCATGGGTCTGGCTCATGGGTCTGGGTCATGGGTCTGGCTCATGGGTCTGGCTCATGTGTCTGGCTCATGGGTCGAGCTTATGTGGTCTGGCTCATGGGTCTGGCTCATGGGTCTGGCTCATGGGTCTGGCTCATGGGTCTGGCTCATGGGTCTGGCTCATGGGTCTACCTCATGGGTCTGGATGAAGGTTAGGGCTCATGGGTCTGGCTCATGGGTCTGGCTCATGGTTCTGGCTCATGGTTTTGGCTGATGGGTCAGGCTCATGGGTCTGGCTCATGGGTCTGGCTCATGGGTCTTGCTCATGGGTCTGGCTGATGGGTCGGGGTCATGGGTCTGGCTGATGGGTCTGGCTCAAGGTTATGGCTCATGGGTCTGGCTCATGGGTCTGGCTCATGGTTCTGGCTCATGGTTTTGGCTGATGGGTCAGGCTCATGGGTCTGGCTCATGGGTCTGGCTCATGGGTCTTGCTCATGGGTCTGGCTGATGGGTCGGGGTCATGGGTCTGGCTGATGGGTCTGGCTCAAGGTTATGGCTCATGGGTCTGGCTCATGGGTCTGGCTCATGGGTCTGGCTCATTGGTCTGGATTATGGGTCTGGCTCATGGGTCTGGCTCATGGGTCTGGCTCCTGGTTCTGGTTCATGGTCTGGCTCATGGGTCTGGGTCATAGGTCTGGCTCAAGGGTCTGGCTCATGGGTCTGGCTCATGGGTCTGGCTCATGGTTTTCGCTCATTGGTCTGGCTCTTGGGTCTGGCTCATGGGTCTGGGTCATGGGTCTAGGTCATGGGTCTGGCTCATGGGTCTGGCTCATGGGTCTGGCTCATGGGTCGAGCTTATGTGTCTGGCTCATGGGTCTGGCTCATGGGTCTGGCTCATGGGTCTACCTTATGGGTCTGGCTCAAGGTTATGGCTCATGGGTCTGGCTCATGGGTCTGGCTCATGGGTCTGGCTCATGGGTCTGGCTCGTGGGTCTAGCTCATGGGTCTTGCTCATGGGTCTGTCTCGTGGGTCTAGCTTATGGGTCTTGCTCATGGGTCTGGCTCATGTGTCTGGCTCATGGGTCTGGCTCATGTGTCTGGCTCATGTGTCTGGCTCATGGGTCTGGCTCATGTGTCTGGCTCATGGGTCTTGCTCATGGGTCTGGCTCCTGGTTCTGGTTCATGGGTCTGGCTCATGGGTCTGGGTCATAGGTCTGGCTCAAGGTCTGGCTCATGGGTCTGGCTCATGGGTCTGGCTCATGGTTTTGGCTCATTGGTCTGGCTCTTGGGTCTGGCTCATGGGTCTGGGTCATGGGTCTGGGTCATGGGTCTGGCTCATGGGTCTGGCTCATGTGTCTGGCTCATGGGTCGAGCTTATGTGTCTGGCTCATGGGTCTGGCTCATGGGTCTGGCTCATGGGTCTACCTTATGGGTCTGGCTCAAAGTTATGGCTCATGGGTCTGGCTCATGGGTCTGGCTCATGGTTCTGGCTCATGGTTCTGGCTCATGGGTCTGGCTCGTGGGTCTAGCTCATGGGTCTTGCTCATGGGTTTGTCTCGTGGGTCTAGCTTATGGGTCTTGCTCATGGGTCTGGCTCATGGGTCTGGCTCATGGGTCTGGCTCATGGGTCTGGCTCATGGGGCTGGCTCATTATTCTGGCTCATGGGTCTGGCTCATGGGTCTGGCTCATGTGTCTGGCTCATGGGTCTGGCTCATGTGTCTGGCTCATGGGTCTGGCTCATCGGTCTGGCCCATCGGTCTGGCTCATGGAAGAAAAGGCAGAGTGTGGAACATCAGAGCACCCCAATGGATGGCAGGAAAGTGGAAGAGTTTGGTTGGACAGGTTGCCTGTATAACTGTTCTCTTCACTACCATCACCAAGCTAATGCAGTGAGTGTTTGCCTGCCATGTGCAAAAGTGACAATTAGCTGCATGGTTGGGACAGACGTTTTGGGAGTTTGCATTAGCCAGCATCAGTGAACCTTGACTACACTTCGGCTTCAACTTGTGACTCACTACTGCTGATTGAAGAGAATATACCTACGTTGCCTGGCACGTGAGCCTTGTCCAACGTTTGGAAGAACTCTCGGATATTTGAAGGCCCTAAAACATTATTATCCTGATGTCAGAGGGCAACTTATAGACTTACAATGCACTCTCAGGACGATGTACCAACTCACACCCTGAAAGTCAGGAACTCAGGGGATTTTACCCTGAAAACATAGGGCCTGGTTATGCGAGAACGAGAGTCTGGCAAGTGAAGTGGTCAGGCTAGAATGAGGCTCTAGGATATCTGGCCGGACAAAAAATAGAATGTAGCAAATGAAGTGGTCAGGATAAAATGAGAATCTGGCAAATGCAGTGAATGAGAATCTTGCGAATGAATCAATCTGTCCATATTGAAACCAGGCAAATAATATGGTTCTGACATAATGGGAATGTCGCAACAGAGATGGTTGGGCCAGCATGAGAGTATGGCAAATTATGTGATCAGGCCAGAATAAGTATCTTGCAAACGAGGTATTACAGGTAGAATGTGGCATGAAGAGGTTAGGCCAGAATGGAATCCGGCAAACGAAGTTGTGAGGCCACAATGAAGAACTTGCAAAATGGATTCTCCAGGAGAGAACGAGAATCCCAAGATGCAATGGTCAGGCGGACATGAGAATCTGGCAAAAGTAGTTGTCAGGCTAGAATCTGGCAGTTACTTTGGACAGGCCAGAATGGGAATGTGGCAACTGAAGTGGGCAGGCCAGAATGAGAATTTGGGAAATGAAATGTTGAGGCCAGAGTGAGAACCTGGAAAATGGAGTGGTGAGGACAGAGGGAGAATCCGGGAAATGAAGCGGTTGTGCCAGAATGTGAATATTGCAGATGAAATGGTCAGGCCACAATCATAATCTGGAAAATGAAGCGTTTAAGCCAAGATGAGATTCTGGCAGAGTTTGGCAGATTTTAGCAAGTGAAGAGATCAGGCCAGAAATGTAATATAGCAAATGACTTGTTCAGCACAGAATGAAAATCTGGCGACTGAACTTGTCACAGGCCTAAAGTGGGAACCTGGCAGATGATGTAGTTAGGCGTGAAATGTGGTCAAGCTTGAAATGGCAACCTGCTAGAAGGTATGGCCAGGACTGAATTGGCAGTTGGGGACAATATCTGGTCAGCCTTGGCATTCCAATCTGGAAAGTGATGTGGTCAGGACTGGGATGGCAATCTGGCAGATGATGTGATCAGGGATAGAAGGGCATGTGGCAGTTACTGCAGTCAGGCCCTCAATGGCAATCTGGCGGAGGATGTGGCCCTCTAGGTTTGAAATGGCAATCGAGGACAAGATCTGGTCAGCCCTGGAAAGGCAATGTGGAAAGGGGATGGTTACAATGACACATATCAGAGCATTGAACTTGATGACGTGTAACAGTGTCCACAGCAGGCCTTGCCTTCAAAGCACTCTCTCGGCGTCAAGCTAAACAAGGCAAGGTACACAACATCAAGTACAGCGCATCGTCCAATCCGGCACGTTGAACGATCATCGCTTCTCCGAGACCAGAGGGGAGGGGACAAATGGTGGCAGTGGTACGATATCATCTGTATCGCATAACCACCGCCATCCCTCCCCTCCTTCCTTGCCAATCATCCCTTCACCTTCCAATGTTCCCTCAGACAGCCAGTCCTCTGCACGACCACTCTATACCCTACTGCAGCAGCGTCGCAACAAGGTCCTGCTGGCCGTTGAGGCGGAGGAAGAGAGGGAGGGGCGTGGAGGAAGAGATGCGGGCGAGGAGAGAGGAGGCGAGAGCAGCATTGAGCCGAGTCTCCCCCACCAGAGAGAGCACTCTAGCAGTAGTAGTGGCAGCAGCGTTGGCTCCTGTGTTCACGTTTGCTGCTGCAGCCACCCAAGCACCTGGCAGAACCACCAGAGGGGTCAGGACTGAAGGCACCGAACCAGCAACCGAGCCTGCCACTGAACCAGCCAAATTTGCGACCGAGCCTGCTGCCTTGCCTGCTGAGCCTGCTACTTTGCCTGCGGTGCTAATTGCTGAGCCTGCAGTATTGCCCACCAAGCCTGCAGCTGAATCTGCAGCATTACCTGCAGTGCCAGTGGCCAAACCTGCAGCATTTCCCACCAAGCCTGTTGCCGAGCCTGCAAGGTTCCCTCCTGAGCCTGCTGCCTTCCCTGCAGTGTCAACTGCCGAGCCTGCGGCAGTGCCGACCAAGCCTCCTGCCAAGCCTGTAAGCCTCCCAGAAGATCCTGCCACCTTTCCTGCACTGCCAACAGTGGAGCCTGCAACAGTGCTAACCAAGCCTGCTGCCGAACCTGCCGCCATCCCTGCAGTGCCAGCTGCCGAACCTGAAAGATTGGCTGCCGAGTCTGCTGCAGAGCCTGCAAGGTTCCCTGCAGACCCTTCCACTTTCCTGCAGTGCCTACTGCCGAACCTGCAGCGTTGCCCACCAAGCCTGCAGCCGAGCCTGCTGCGTTGCCCACCACGCCTGCTGCCGAGCCTGCAAGCCGCCCAGCAGAGGATGCCACCACTCCTGCGGTGCCAGCAGTGGAGCCTGCAACTTTGCTGACCAAGCCTACTGCCGAGCCTGCTGCCTTCCCTACAGTGCCAACCGCCGAACTTGTAAGATTGGCTGCCAAGCCTGCTGCTGAACCTGCGAGGTTCCCTGCGGATCCTGCCACCTTTCCTGCCATGCCTACTGCCGAGCCTGCGGTGTTGCCCACCACGCCTGCTGCCGAACCTGCAACACTCCCCGCAGATCCTGCTGCCTTACCTGCAGTGCCTACTGCCGAGCCTGCAACATTACCCACCACACCTACTGCCGAGCCTGCAGCCTTCCCGGCCGCGCCTGCCACATTCCCCGCTGCCCTCCCCACACCAGAAATAGCTCCAGACACATCCGAAACAAACCCAGCAGGAATCACATTCAGGCTCGGCGACCCTCCAAGACTGGCTTGGGAGCTATCCGAAGCTGTGTTGGCAGCCGCTTTGGCACCCACATCAGTTGAGGATTCGAGGAGAGCGGAGGAGAGGGAGGGGATGGTGCAGGGGTTGCGTGTGACGATGGCTGGGGGAGAGGAGGGGGGCTGGGCCATGCCTTGCGTTGTGATCTTGTATGTGAGGATCACAGAGGTGCCCCTGGGGGGTGATGTGAGAGGGGAGGGAGATGGAGGTGGAGAGAAGGTTAGTGGGGTGGAAGGGAGGAGGGAGAGAAGGGAGGTAGCCCGAGTCTTTGCCTTTTAAAAAGGTGATGCATTTTGTACCTTCTGAGAATGCTGATGTCAGCAACTCCGTTAATGTAGGATCTGACGTCAGCCGTTCTCCCACCACAAGTGTTGAGGGTCCCACGGAGAGAAGCTGGTGGGAGAATGAATACGATACAACGTAGATTTGGGAAGTTTGGCATTAAAATGTTCCAGTTGTACCTGAAGTAAAAAAATCAGCGTGTATTTTGCGGATTTCTGTTAAAAGAGGGCACTCTTTATGACGAGATGAAACTCACCCAGAATCTTGGAGCCAATTCCAAGCCCGGTACGCGCAGCGAGGGCAGATGGAGTGAGAACTGCTGAAGCAAAGGAGAATGAAGGTGGACACGGAGAGAGGATCGGTACAGGAGAAATACTAGGGTTAGTGATCGTGGTGCCCCAATAGTTGATTATTGGTTATTCAGCTTTTGAATCATTCTACAAAATGAACTGGAAATAGAGTTTGGGAGAGGGGATTGGGAACCGGAAACCAGGGAATAGGAGACTTGACATCCAAAGTCGCTCACCTGCAAGTGCGATGACGAGGAGCAGAGTCACAGCGGCGCAAGGAAATAAGCGACCCATATCGGTAGGCTGGGAGGTGCGGCGAGTGAAGGAAGAGCACAGCAGAGAGTCGTCTTGAGACAGGTCGGAGGAATGGGTCTCCCAGAAGTGAGTTTGGATGATCGTGCTGTCTTTGGGAACTGTGGTGCCAAATGTTGGAAATGTTCGAAATTTATGCACCCTTTTCCAGGCCGCGAATTGAGGCACGCGGCGCTTTTTGATTCATGTTGGCGTTCGGGCAGGCCACGTGGCGGCTACGATTGAAGTGCATCGGCGGTGGGGCAGGCTGACTGCCGAAACCCGCGGGCCACCGAAAATGTTCCGCGTTGAAAGCAGTCAACGGTCAGTCTGGATTCGTTCCTGACTAAACGCGGAAACAGATTCCTCGATACGAGTTTATGTAATCTCGGCTTCGTATTTCTGAAAGGAATACTCTCTCACATCCCTTGTGAAACTAGGCTCGTCGTCTCCAGCCAGACTAGAACAAAATTCACGTCGGCACACACTTAGCCTTGCACCAATTTCGCCCCTCCCGACATCCACATCACCGCTGGACTAGGCCAGGTCACTGTCTCGTGTAACTCCTCGTACTTTCAGAAGTATTGCCCGAACTAACTCGCCAGGTGTTCGGTCATGGGTTTCTAGAAGCAGCATACTCCATAGAAAACATACAAATGTTTGAGATTGTCGATAAGACATACCATTAGGGTTGTTTCACACATTGTCAGTAGTTGGGAAGCTCGGTTCCTGCAGTTGAGTGGGTCAGACGCGGAGGGTGCGGTTTTGGCGATAGAAGCAAGGAGGGCGTTTGACAGAACCGGAGGTGATAGAGCCCATTTCCTGCGAGATCAAGATGCGACGGACTTTGCGAGCTTTGTTCCTACAGATGCTGACTGAATTGGAGAGATTGGACGGTTGTGATTATCGCTGGAAATTTCCCGCCAGAACTCTATGCTAATGACGATCGACCGACTTCCAATGGCGTGATGCCACGTCGAGTCGCCTCTCTGTGTACTGGTGGTTTGGTCTCCGCGTCGTCAGCTGAGATGGAGGTGAGGCGACGTGGCGACAAACCCCCACTTTGTCACGCACTACGTTTACTGGCTCCTCGTTTGCACTTTTCCGCGTAGGCTCCCTCTCTCCCCCTCTCTCCCCCTCTTTCCCCCTCTCTCCCCTCTCTCCCCCTCTCTCCCCCTCTCTCCCCCTCTTTCCCCCTCTCTCCCCTCTCTCCCCCTCTCTCCCCCTCTCTCACAGTCCTCGCCTCTCTTTTCAGCGTGGCTTAGGGTGTTCAACATCAACCGATCGCCGCACTATTGGGAGCAGCCAGAGGAGTTTCGGCCAGAGGGAAGGATGGGCACTGTGTTAGAATGCAAAAATAATTGACTAGTGTGAGAAACCTAGAACATATACCTATTGGGGTTGTACTCACTAGAAGCACACGCCTAGGCTAGCCTATAACTTCTACATACATCATATGTATAAGTTGACACACCCCCTAGGCTAGAGAAGGGGTGATGCTAAGCAAGAAGCACACAGCTCAGGGAGGCACTACTAGTCCAACCACTGAGGCAGGGGTCTCGAGACCAGTCAGCAAGAGTACAAACAAGACTAAAGCAAACCAGGGCGGCACTACTAGTCCAACCACTGGAGGCAAGGCCACAAGGCCAGTCTGACATGTACAATATATATAGTAGAGAGTACACAATCAGGGTCCTAATAAGTGAGCAGCTACAGGAACAAGACCAAGCTGCACACAGTGCTGCTGATGATCTTTAGGCGCAAGCGCATTCGTAAAGATATCAGCTGTGTTGGCACCGGAGGCCAAGTGAACTACGCGGGCCTAGCGACGCTGCTGTAGCTCATGCAGGAGGAAGTACTGCAGCTGGATGTGGTTCGCTCTGCCCTCGAGTCGCGGCTCCTGACACAGGAGAATCATGGCCCTGTTGTCAGCGTACAGGACCGGAGCAGAGCTAGGCCGCTCACCTAAGTCAGTGAGCAAGAAGGTCAGCCAGCGGAGCTCCTGTGCCGCCATGGCACCGGCGTAGATCTCGGCCTCACAGCTGCACTGGGCAACAGACGAGGAGCGAGTAGCTCTCCACGAGACAGCACCTGAACCAAGGCTAAAGTAGTAGCCCTGCCAGGACCTAAGGGTCTCGGCGTCGTCTGCCCACGAAGCGTCTGTGTGCCCAGTAAGGACCACTGGCCTGCGGCCTCCAAGCACTAACCCCATGCCTGATGTACTTGCAAGATAACGCAAAACCCTCTTAGCGGCAGACTAGTGCTGAGGTCGATGTCTGCCTGTGGCCACAAAGCGAGCCAAGATGCTGAGAGGGTATGCGAGATCTGGGCAAGTGCAAGTCATCAGGTACATGAGGCAACCCACCAGCTCTGCGTAAGGGCCACTGGGCTCTACTGACTCTTCAGGAACTGGAGCAGAGAGCCTGTGGTCTACAGGCAGAGGGGTGGGCTGTGCAGAGGAGAACTGAAGGCCGAACCTCTGAAGGACTTGGCGCACCAAGTGTGACTGAGTGAGGGTGATGGTGTGCGCCGCTCTGTCCCTGGAGATCTGCAAGCCAAGGTAACGGCGCAGCTCTCCTAGGTTAGTGCAGGTGTGTCTCTTCAGCAGCTCTGCCTTCACGGAGGCCAGTGCGTCCCTGTCGCTAGTGGCGAAGACCAGGTCGTCTACGTAAACAAGGATGTAGAACAGAGTCTGGCTAGAACGAACGAAGAGCGAGGGGTCTGCAGAGGACGGAAAGAACTGCAGGTCAGCAAGGGTAGCACGCAGCGTGTTGTGCCACTCACGGGGAGCCTGCCGCAGGCCGTAGACGGGGCGCCGCAGGAGCCACTGGGTACCAAGAGGGAAGGTACCAGTGAAACCCTGAGGGCGGCGCAGGTAGACCTGGTCGTGTAGACTGCCCTGATGAAACGTTGTGGAGAAGTCGAGGGAGTGAAGCTCGTAGTCACGCTGAGCTGCTACGTGTAGCACCACCTGAAGAGTAGTCATCTTCGAGGTCGGAGCGAAAGTCTGAAAGAAGTCCACCCCCTCACGCTGACTGAAGCCTCTAGCCACGTAGGGCGCCTTGAACACAGGCGGCTCTCCAGGAGTGCGCTTCACCTTGAAGAGCCAGCGGCCATCGACTACGTTCATCCAAGGTGGGGGAACTGCGTCGACGTAAGTGCCGGTGGATCTCCAAGATGCCATCTCCTGCTCCATGGCAGCTATCCACTGAGAGGCCCAAGGTCCCGAGACCGCCTCAGCGTAAGTGCGAGGGGTCGGGATGTCGAATGCGTCTGGGTCACCCTCAGGGACTAGGAGCATGGAGTAGAGATGAGGAGCAGCCTCGGAAAGGAAAGCAAGCTCGTACTGCCTGTCCTCTAGAACGTCACTGCCAAGGGTAGGTGCACCCCCGACGGACAGAGGACGGGCAGGGTCAGAGACCAGAGCGGTAGAGTAGTCAAGGCGGCGGGTAGAGGCGAAGTCAGCGACAACAGCGACAAGCGCGTCAAGACGCGAGACAGGAACAGACGGGTCTGTAACAAGAGAGGCAAGAACCCGAGGGACAAGGGGGCAAGCGGCACGAAGGTAGTCAGACAGCGGGGGAGGTGCGACAACAAGCGACGAGGGAGGAGGCGACGGGAGGAGGGGAGGACGAGACGAGTGGGAACGGAGCAACATAGGGTGGGAGCGCAGGACAGGAGAGACGGGACGAGCACATGAGGGACGGCGAGACCAGACGTGGGACGGAGGTGTAGGGTCAGGAGACAGCGGAGGGGACACAAAAGGGGAACGCGGAGTAGGACGGGCCGGAGACGAGTCCGGTGGCGGGAACACATGACCGTAGACAGGAAGGTGAGAAGGTGGTGGGGGAGACACCGGCGAGCGGTCTGGGGAGGGAAGGCCAAGCAGGTGAAGAGCGGAGACCGGCGGCGACGGCTGTGGCAGCTGCTTCTGCGAATGGTGCTCGACCCGCAGACCGGCAGGGGCATGACGAATGCCGGGAGAACACTCAACGGCAGCACCCCCAAAACCAACACCCTCAGAGCGAGAACCCCCTCCAGCACTAGCGGCACCCCCAGTCCCGCCGGGACAGACCACGCCAGGAGCCGCAGGACGAACACCCTCCTCAACGCCAGCACCCCCAGAGGCCAGGCGCGGCAGCGGCGGCGGCGGCGGCTGCGACGGCGGCGGCGGCGGCGGCGACTGCAACAGTGGGGGCGGAGACACCGGGGAAGGGGGACGCGGCAAGGACGGGCCGGGGGGACCACCAGAGTCAGCAGACTCCTCAACGGGGACAACCAACGGGAGGGGTGTGACATGAGAGACACTAGACGGGGCAGGACGAGGCGGGAGGGGAGGAGGGGCTACCGGGGGAGAGGGAGCCAGGAACAGGATGGGGAAAACCGGGAGACCTCGGTGAGGGAAGAAGCGATGGTAGAAGGAGAAAAACTCGTCAAAGGTGACGTCACGAGAGTGTAGGAAGCGGTGAGAGGGCGGGTGGTAGAAGAGCCAGTCAGACGAGTCCAGGGGGAAACCGAGGAAGACACAGGGGACAGTGCGGGCAGTGAGCTTGTCCGTGCCAGAGGCACGAACATGAGCAAGGCAACCCAAGACGTGGAACGCAGACGCGTCACCGGGGGACCCGGTCTAAAGGAGGGTCGGCGAAACCTGCGGCCGCTGGGAGCGGGGCCACAAGTTAAGGTGGTGAGCAGCGTAGCGAACAGCGAACGGCCACAGAAAATGGGGGGCATCGGCATGAATTATGGAGGTGCGAGCAACATCCATGACCAAGCCGATGCGGCGCTCAGCAACCCCATTCTGCTGTGGCGAGTCCGGCAAGGTGTACGACGGGGTGATGCCCTCTGCACGACAGAGCTGTCCTAGCCGACCAGAGGTGAACTCGCCGCCATGGTCAGAGTGGAGACACAATACGGGGAGACCGCGGTGAAGACGCCCAGCCACAACCCACGGGAGAAGAGCGTCGGGCACGTCGGCCTTCCGCTCCAGGGGAAACACCGTGGTGTAGCGCGTATAGTCGTCGACGAGCACAAGGAAGTAGCGCTCACCGCGCGGTCCGGGGACGGGGGCTGGGCCCCAAACGTCCAGGTGCAGGGTCTGAAGAGGGGCAGTAGCAGGGCGAAGCGAGGAGGAGTGATGGGCACGGCGGTGCCGGCCCTCGACGCAAGGTGTGCACGGTGGCGCAGTCGAGGGGGGAAGTGCGGGAAGCGACGCGGGGAGGCCGAAGACAAGACCGTGCTGAGACATGTGACACAGACGCGGGAGAGCAGGGTGACCTAAGCGGTGGTGCCACAAAAGAGACGGGTTGAGTGAGGGACCGACACGAGCAAGCAGCAGCGACCTGGGAGGACACACCAACCGGGGGGGAAGCGGTGTCGAGGGTAAACAGACCGGACACCGGGTCCCGGGGGAACGTCGCAAGGGGGGAACCTGAGACAGCCTCGGTACAGACAGCGAACTGCTCGTGCCCAGGGAACGTAGTGGTGATGCCGAGGTCCTGAAGACAGCCGACACCAACCAGGTTCCTGGAGAACGAGGGAACGTGGAGGCCTGTAAGGGAGCCCGAGGGAACGGCTGGACAGGGAAGGGAAGTGGAGCTGCGAGCGACGACAGCAGGCGCGGCAAGCGGCGTGAGCGTGGAGCGGTCGCGGAAGAAACAGGCAGAAGCACCAGAGTCAAGAGCGAAGGACAGCGAGGCAGTAGCAGAGGTCGGGAACGGGGCCGGTGCAGGAACGAGGCTAGGCAAACTAGGCAGTCCTACGCCTGACGCAGCAGGGGAGGCTAAGCTACACAAGGTTGCTACACCTAAACTAGAGTACACAGGGTAATAAGATCCAGCAACACTAGAAGCGTCAGCATACAAGGCATGCAAAGCAACACCTACTGTATATGATCCATATCTAACTCAAAGATCGGCACGCCCTGGCAAAGCAGGCTGTGCCAGTCGGGGAGATTCAGGGCCGGGCCAAAGCGACGACGGAAGAGATCGTCAAGGCGGCAGATACAGCGGGCGGTCGGGTGCGGGCGGCGGCACAGAGTGCCGCGGAGAGGCCCGGTCTGAAGCTGGTACTGGCAGGTCACACCAACGGAGCTGCCGGTAGACGCCAAGCTGCGCGGGCCGCCACCACGGCCACCACCTACGGAAGTGCTGGGCCAACCCGGCGGGAGACGAGCTTACGACGGGGGCTGAGACAGCTGCTGCGACGACTGCGACTGCTGTGACGGGTGCTGCGGCTGCTCCTGCTGTTGGGGCGATGGTTGCTGCTCCTGACTAGCTGCGGCAGTCCACTTAGTAGAACCACTGTCCTCGGCACCACCACCACCACCAGCTCCACCACCACGCCCTCCCTGGCGGCCACGGCCAGCGTGGCACGGGCGCTGCTGCGGGTGGACCACAGCTGCAGTCTCGGTCAGAGGGGTCGCAGTGGCGACCGCAGCCGAAACGTCAGTAAATGTGCACTGGGAGGGGGCACAGCCGTGAAAGATAGAGACTGCCGCCGCACCGCTCGACTGAGCGATAGTGCGCTGGCGAGTCTCGATCTCGGTCAGAGCGGTGACAAAGGCTGTCAGGGTGAGATCACAAGGGTGCTGGCTAAGGATGTGGTCGCGTGCACTAGCAAGGCGGTCAGGCAGGCGCATAGCGATAAAGTAGAGGGTCATGCAGAAGGGGGGGGGAAGCGCAGTGAGCTGTGCAGCAGTGCTAGCACTGCGGTAGCGAGACTCTAGGGCGCGCAGGTGAGTGGCAAGGTCAGCAACAGTAGGGAAGGAAGCAAGGTCTGGGAAAAGCATAGGGAAGAGCAGGCGGCCTGCAGTAGCGGAGGCAGGCGTTGAATAGCGAGCAACAATAGCATCTAGGTAAGCCTTGGCTGTATCAACTGTAGCGAAACGCGAACGCTCAGACACAGGGAGGGCGTGACTGATAGCGACCTGAGCAATTGCATCGCGAGAGTCCCGGACGGCACAGGCAAGTGCAGCAGCAGAGAAAGTCTCACGCTCAACAGAGGTGGGATCAGCAGGGAGGGGAGCAGGCTCAGGGGGGAGGGGGAGCAAGCCATCAGCATGGACAACCAAGGAGTGGCCATCCTGGCGCTGACCTGTGAGTTGACGGCGGAGGTCGGACAGCCAGGCGGCGAAGTCAACCGCGTGGCCCTCAGCGTCCAGGTGGAGGACGAAGCCAGCCATCGTGCAGGGTCAGCGACACAGGGACACAGCGGCACAGCTCCACAGGACACAACGGCACCGCTCCACAGGACACAGCGGCACTGGGACACAGCAGCACAGCTCCAGGAGGACGCCTGCCAGACACTCCAGCGCGGGCACGCAGAAGACACGGGGCCGGGGAGTCTAGGAAACGTGCCGAGGAGAAGACACGGGGCCGCAGGAGCCGGGAGAGCATGTCGGGGCTGGGCTGGCGCTGCGAGGGGCCGGGTAGGCGCTAGGAGGGGCCGGGCGGGCGCTAGGTGGGGCCAGGCAGCACTAGGAGAGCCGAGCGGGCGCTAGGAGGGGCCAGGCGAGAAGGCGGGCGCTAGGAGGGGCCGGCCGGGCGCGGGGTGAGGCCAGGCAGCGCTAGGAGGGGCCGGGCGGGCGCTAGGAGGGGCCGGGCGAGCAGGTGCTAGGAGGGGCCGGGCGGGCGCTAGGACGGGCCGGACGGGCGCTAGGAGTGGCCGGGTAGGCGCTAGGACGGGGCCGGGTGGGTGCAGTGGGACGGGCGGGCGCAACTGGCCGAGCGGGCGCTAGGAGGGGCCGGGCGGGCACTAGGAGGGGCCGGGCAGGTGCTAGGAGGGGACGGGCGGGCGCTAGGAGGGGCCAGGCGGGCGCTAGGAGGGGCCGGGCGGGCGCTAGGGGCCCGGGTAGCGCGATGGGGCCAGGCGGGCGCGACAGGGCCAGGCGGGTGCGACAGGCCGGGCGGGCGCGACGGGTGGGTGCTACGGGCCGGGCGGGCGCGACGGGTGTTACAGGCAGGTGGGCGCTTTGGGTCGGGCGGGCGCTAGGAGCCAGAGTGGCGCGGAGGGGCCAGGCAGGCGCGACGGGGCCAGGCGGGCGCTTGGGGCCTGGGTTGCGCGACGGGGCCAGGCGGGCGCTTAAGGGCCGGGCGGGCGCTACGGGCCGGGCGGGCGCTACAGGTTGGGCGGGCACTACAGGCCGGACGGGCCCGAGGTCTAGGTAGGGGGGGGAGGGGGGGGGGGGGGGGGGGGGTAGGCTAGGGCGTGGGCGGAAGCGGGCGGGTGGACCTAACCTACGCGTGATACCATGTTAGAATGCAAGAATAATTGACTAGTGTGAGAAACCTAGAACATATACCTGTTGAGGTTGTACTCACTAGAAACACACACCTAGGCTAGCCTATAACTTCTACAGACATCATATGTATAAGTTGACACACTGCGTCCCCTCGTGGATCTCTCCTTTGCTTCCTTCCCCTTCTTTTCTCCCCCCCCCCCAAGTGTTCAACATCAACAACTCGCCGCACTACTGGGAGCAGCTTGAGGAGTTTTGGCCGGAGTGGTTTCTAGAGAAGAGGACTGGCGAGGGCATAGATGGGTGGGATGGGTACGAGCCTGAGCGGCTGCAAGGGGTGCTCTACCCCAATGAGGTGGGTGTATTGGGGTTATAACACCAATGAGGGAGTGTTGTGTTAACCCATTTTGGTGTGGGGGGGAGGGGGGGCGTTGTGGGCGGGGGATAATTACCCCAACGAGCTGAGTGTATGGGGCCCTTACAACGTGACCTTAGTGCGCCTGAGTCCGTGTGTTTATAAATATCAGTCCGTATTCACCCATGCACCACAAATCCGTTTCATCCAGCTGGCGTCGGACTCCGCTTTTTGGCCCTTGGGTGGCACCTTCTTGGCTGGCCCGCACAAGGGTGTGGCGTGAGTGACCAGTTCGCCCTCATGGAGTTCCCTCTGTGGCTTGCGGATTTACTCCACACCGCACTTCTTCCTTTCACATGAGGGCCACCACCTCCCTGTGGTGCTCGCCATGCTCCTGCGCAGATTCCACGTGTGCCTCGACTGGGCGCCTCAGGCAACCGGTCACCACCACCCATGAAACGGCCATGTTTTTCATTCAGGTAGCGTTTGGCTTTGCCGTGCTGCCCTCGGCGTCACCTGGTCATGGGCGTCACCACGCACACCAAGGCGGGGCTCTGGGGCACGCTGAAGCCCAGATGAGAAAAGGGCGGGGTGGGTGCTGCTGCTGCAGCGAGAGCAACTGCATGATGGTGGGTGCTGATGTGCGCCTGGATGGGCCTCCTGAGGAGACTGATGGTTGTAGGTGCCGCCCAGGGCTGACGTTTAAAAAAAAAGCACCCTGAGCTGTCGAATGGAAAAAACATTTACCCTGAGGGCCTTGTGTTGAACTTTTGGCTTCCCTGATTTCTCAGTGTTCTGGAACATGCAACTCTGAAACCTCCAGGGTTGGCTAGCCACAAACAGGGTTGCTTTGCACTTGCAAGAAATCAGTTAAAGAACGTTAGGTTTGTACATCTTGTAGCTTAGCAAAAGCACCACTACGGCAGTCTACAAATTCAGTTTAAGTCCTCTATCTAGTCTAGACTTTACAAGATTCCACGCCACTAGCTACCATTAACAAAAATTCTGGGCCATCCATGTTCACATCGTCGTCTGCCTCGTCATCGGACAGAAACGGGTTGTCTTCCACTTCATGAGGAGCCTCTCCCCCCTCTACCCCCTCCTCTCCCTCATCCTCTACCCAATCCCCCATATAGTCGGGGACTGCCTCCTCCTCCACCGTCCCTTCTGCCCCCTCAATCGCCTTGGCCTTACGCTTCCTCTCCGATGAGGCAATCAGAACAGACTTTGCAGGGCGCCTCAGCTTCTCGCGCCAACACTCAAGAGCCTCGTCCCAGTCAATCTCATACTGCAGCAGGGAAATGACCATCAGCTCGCTCAGGCGCACATTGCACAACGCGCCCCGCACCCATTACTTGATAATGTTCTGCCGCGAGAATTCTCGTTCACACTCCACTGTGCTAAGCGGCAGGACAGCGCACGCCTGCCACAAGCGCATGAGGTTGGGCCAGCGCCTGCCAAAAGGGTTGGGGGAACAGAGTGCAAAGAACAAGACCAGTGCATTAGTGCAACTAGTCAACAAGCGATAAACAACAACTTCCAATGGGAAGATAGAACCGGCAAGAAAACATGCAACAAACGTCCTTCGAACAGCAGTATCTCACAAAATCGACTCCGTCGAGCCGAGGTAGTTCGTCAGGCCTTGATGGAATCCCTCGTCGGCATGGTGGCTGAGCATCAGTGGCGCCCACGTAACCAGCTCCTTCTGCGCAACTTGCAAGGAAAAGCCTGTCAGCCTGTTGTCGAAAAAGGCACTGCAGCCATGTAGGTACTCCTTCAGCTTCTTCTCTCTCTGCTGCTTCATCCGGGGCCACTTCGAGACGCGGAAGAGCTTCGTCGGGCCGAGATTGTTCAGGTCCAGCATTCTCGTCTTCAGGAAGCTTATCGAGTCCTTCGCGAACTGCGCGCAGAGCCACTCGCAATCGGGATACTTGCTGCAGAAGGCATGCCCGCCAATGTGCTTCTCGTGCATGGTATAGGTGTGCGTGACTGGGCTGCCGTCCTTGTCGATGCCCCGCACCTTTACGCGTTTGTTCCCTTCGCGCCCGTAGACGGCCAAGAAAGCCGAAAGCCACGTGCCTTCAACCCCCCCACCGAACACCTCTCCGCATTCCAGGGAGCGGTGGCGGAGGTCCCCTGTCGCCTCGTCGATGTCCTTCGTCACTTCGGTGACATCGACCTGGTGGAAGTGACAGACAAGGGAGTGGACTCAGAGGGTGATTCCAAACATGCATGCATGGGACAAGTACTACAATATGCACAGTGGTAGAAGCTCACTTCCCTCTTCTGGAATTTGAGGTTGAGCTCATTCATCACTCCGAGCACGTCCGCCAGGAAAAAAAGACAGAACTGGAACTTGTAACAGATGACGACTTCATACAGCTCATGCCCATACTCATGAAACATAATAATAGCGGCACCAAGGACCTTACAGAGGTGCCGCACAGCCTCACCCCTTGAAAGCCAGCGCACGGTGTGAATTCCTTGCACTTCAAGGTTGGTGTTGTGTATTGCCCACTGCAGGTACTTGAAGCGTTGACTCCAGACACATGAACGTCCCAGAAGATCGGCCAGAGTTCGAATCACAAGGTCGACCATGTCGAAGTCTGGAGAAGCAGTGGCGGCATCCTTCACCGCCAAGGCTTCCCTGCATGGTGCACACAAAGGAGTTTTAGTCAAGCAGTTGTAGGAAACCTAAGCGATTGAAATGACAATCGGTTATACCTGTGCGCGATGCAGTGCGAAGAGACGAGATGGGGGATGTGCTCGAGAAGTCGGGCGACGAGACCATTGTCTCGGCCGACCATGACAGAGGCGCCGTCGGTGCTCATGCCGGTGATTCGGGAGAGGTCGATGCCAATTGCTCGCAAGTGAGCCAGAAGAACGGCGAGGAGAGACGCGACGTCGCACTTTTCGACAGTCAAGAGAGCAAAAAACTCTGTGACAACACGATGCGCATGCAAGAAGGTTAGATAAACAATCAAATGTGTACCGCGAGTACGGTCAGTGCTCTCGTCGCAGCTGATGCCAAGGTAGGGTGAGGCGAGAATGTGTTGCATTTGTCGGCGCTGCAGGTAGGATGCCAAGCTGCTGACGAGCTGACAGAAGCCATACCTGTAGTAGCAGAAGTAGCAACATGGTGTTTGTTAGACGTATTAAAAAAATATGATATGGTGTACTTCGAATCAGTGCATTACCGTGTCAGGTAGACTCCGTAAGACTGCAACGGAATGTCCGGGGTCTCCTGCTCGGCCATGAAGCGGAGCAGCCTCGGGTACATGCTGATGTGTGCATCACACTTGCACAGGAAGTCGACGCAGCGTAGGAGCCTCATGACGCGCTTCCCCTCGATGTCAATCCGCGCGTAATTCTCCATGCGCCTCTGGGTGCTGCCGATGTCTTCGGCGATCTCCGTCTGACGCTTGACTGCTGCTTCGTAGGCTGTCATGTGTTCGTGGAACCGCATCGCTTGCGTCTGCATGTCACGTGCCCCGTCGCGGCTGTTGGAGTACGGTGTTGTCTCTTTGCCGAAAGCCTTGCACACACTGCACTTCAACGCAGGGTAACCGTCTTTCGTTTTCGTTAGCAGAAGCCAAGGGAAAAAGGGAAGCCAGCTGGTCTTATACTTGTGCTCAGCCATGAGATACTTCTGCTCGATGAGTTCTTTCTTCGAGAGCTTCGGCGGCTCGGGTTCTGGAATAGCAGGGGCCTAAGGTCCAGGCGACGTGCGAGGCGGCGACGGTCGGCGTAGCTTCCCGCCGAGGACTATCGTGCTCTGGGTGTACTTTCCGATGCGAGCTTTTTTCCCAGATGAAATCGTGGAAGCACACTCGACCGTGTAACACACGGTCGTGGCTGTCTCGCAGTCCGGAACCCAAGGGCCGCGGCTAGATGAAGCGACAACGGGCAGAGGTACTGTACATAGGGAGCGGGAGTAGATACGGGTTGTGATGGTGTAACGACTGCGGTGGGAGACCGCAAGATGTCTAGAGCGGATCTACGGACCTCCAGGGAGGGGGTCCCTACCTAGTCCAGAACCATCATCGGCAGCGGGAGACTCACCAGACTCTCCTACATCCGCCATGGATAGTAGCGGCGGATACGATCGAAACGAGAAATCGACGCGACGTAAGTGGACGAGAAACACGAATGGAGCATCTCGTATATGCGACGTGAAGAGAAGAAGGAAACTGGGTTGGAGGAGAAGCTGGTGAAGAAGACGGGAAGGGGACCAAGAAACCCCAGATTTCGATTTTCATGAACGGTGCATAACCCATCCAAGATCCCGCATCGCCATGGCGATACCGTCAACGGCGGGACGCACCTGCGCTGGCATCGTCTGCACAGAGATGATTGGCGCTGTGATGTCATACAGAGGCTGACATTGCAGCGCTCAGCAATTTCTGTCCTCGTCTGCTGCGTGCTGAGTCACGAATGCCAGGCTGGGATATGACGGAGTGCACCTTCCCACACTGAATGGTTGGAAATGTTGCTGTAATGGCAACATACAGCGTGTACACGGTGGGAATGTTGCCAAGTGCAGATTCCCCACGTGACGCATGCTGGGCGTATTGAATGGACTGGGACCCGTCACGCGTAAGGGGGCCATTTCGCCGAAACTCAGGGTCCGCATGGATGTCGCATTCAGGGTTCGTACGCATTACTCCCTGAAAACTCAGTTTTGGGATAACGCAAACCCTGAAATTCTAAGTGTTCACAGACATACAACCATGAAGAGGTTGTTAAAATTATATAAGTTATAATTTATATAGGCTTGGTAGGTTGTTACTGAACCTTTTCTGTAGAGGGTACAAACCCCTCCTTGTACTCCTCTCTCTCCCTAATCCAACTCTCTTTTCCTCTCCTCAACTTTCCTAGCACCTAAAACCTCTCGCCATTCTCATGGCTCCTCCTAGCTCCTAGCTAAACCTTGTGCCATTCTATGGCTTCCTAGCTAAGCTAGTCTTTTGACATGGTATTAGAGCAGTTCGTTCCGTGTGGGCCTGCTCCTCGCGTTTCCGCTGCGTGCTCGTTTCTCTCTCTATCTCGCGCTGCCATGGCGGCCGCGTCAAGCTGCTGTGGCCGCGTCGTCGTGCCGCGGCGCCGCCGTCGACGTCCATGGCGCCCGCGTCCAGCTGCTGTGGCCGCGCCGTCGTGCCGCAGCTCCGCCGTCGCGTCAAGATGCTGTCGCGACGTGACGGCGCCGTCACGCTGCCGCGGCGTCTACGCGACAGCGCGCAGTCGGCGTACCAGCGACGTCGTGCTGCCGTCGCAGCGTCGACGCCCCGCTGCGGCATCGACGCCGCTCCATGACGGCGTCGTCGGGCTGCAGCCGGCCGCGTGACGCTTGTGGCGCCGCTAGACCGGCCGCCCGCATGTCAGCCTGTGGCGCCGCCCCCCCCCCCCACCCCCCTCCTTCCCCTGTGCCCTCTTCCATTCCGCAGACGACGGCTGACTCCCGCCGGCCGTCCCACAGTCGCGGGGCCAGGCCACGTCACCGAGAGGTGCAGGTGCCGCCGCCGCTGCCGCTGTTGTCGAAGCCGCCGCCGCCGCCGCTGTCGCCGCTTGCGTCGGGGCCACGCAGCCGCACGCCGCCGCCGCCGCTGCTGTCGACACTGCCGCCGCTGCCGCCGTCGCCGCCGCAGCCCCTGCGGTCGACGTCGCCGCCTCACGCGCCGTGGGGTCGACCGACCTAGAGTCGCTGTCACTGTGGCTGGAATGGGGGTGCTAGGTTAGGGGGTGTGGGTGTGTGTGGGTGTGTGACTACCAAGCCTAGGGGGTGTGTTAAAATTATATAAGTTATAATTTATATAGGCTTGGTAGGTTGTTACTGAACCTTTTCTGTAGAGGGTACAAACCCCTCCTTGTACTCCTCTCTCTCCCTAATCCAACTCTCTTTTCCTCTCCTCAACTTTCCTAGCACCTAAAACCTCTCGCCATTCTCATGGCTCCTCCTAGCTCCTAGCTAAACCTTGTGCCATTCTATGGCTTCCTAGCTAAGCTAGTCTTTTGACAGAGGTTAGGGTTAAAAAAAGCCCGACCCTGAAAATTAAGGGTTGGCCAAAAAAATACCATGTGAAATCAGGGAATCAGGGTAAAATACCCTGATAACGACAGGCCTGGCGCCGCCATGCACACCAAGGCGGGGCTCTGGTGCAGGCTGATGCTGAGGGGGGTTGCTGCCACTGCTACCTCAACAGCAATTGCATGATTGCTGGGAGGCAGTTGAACAGTAACTTGAAGTTTGCCGTGCAAGAGCAAACAAACTGCTGTTATGTGGGAATGCTTAGCTGCGCTGCTTGCTGCACCAGCGTAGGATATCGTCAGTGTAGAGCGACATGCCCAGCCTTGTGCGTTTGAAACAAGATCCATCTGATGATTCTTGCCTGAGCTTATTACATTCTTCGCAAAACATGATCTCCACAATAGCATGCAGGACGGATATGCTTTATACATGCATCTGAGGCTTACAAATATCAACATAGGAGTGAGTACTAGTAACAATGTCATAGGATATGTACATACACAAATACTGCAGTTTGGCATATACTGCCTACAAGCAACACATTTATTCCCAACAGCAGCTGGGACTTGTGCCAAACCGAACACAGTAGTTTCAGGACGACCTTCTGTGCGCCCTGCCGCTGCACCAGCCTGGCCTCACCTGCCTCTCATGCGCCAAGCCTTCTCTCTTCCCCGCCTGCTGCTTCACCCCCTCCCTGCCACACACACCACTTGCCACTGCTCTGCCACCGCCCCTCCCACCTGCTGCCTTCACAGCAGCCTGCCTTCCACCTGCTGCCCTCCCTGCTGCTCTCTCCCCACACCCACCCCCCTCTCTCCTCTCCACCCCACTCGCATGGCTGCTGCTGGTCTTGCCTTGCCTCGCAGATGGTGCAGATGGTGCAGCACCCTTCACTGATGATGCACCAGCGTGTGATTTCGTTACTCCTGCTGCAGCAGATGGGGCTTCAGACTCTGCAACAGTTGCTGCTGCTGCAGGTGCCGCTGCTGCAGACGCGGAAGCCACGTTTGTGCGAGTCAGCTTTGCCACAGCATCAGCATACTTGACGACAATCCAGTCTGGCATTGCCGCTTTGGATTTCTCAATGTCCATGGCCCGTACCTCCTTGCTCAGCTTGTCGAACCTGGCCTGCCACTCTTCATGTGTACGCAACACCCTTCCACTCGCCTCGCCACACATGATAAGCCCGTTGCTGCTCAACTCGTTCTTGCCTGACCTGCTTTCAGACTGCACCTGGCAAACCGTCTCCGCAGCTGGGCTCACCGATGGCGCAACCAACTCCTTCACTGGGCTCAATGATGGTGCAGCTGATTCTGCTACACTCGCTGCTGCTGCAGATGCAACAGGGACGTTTTTCCGAGCCAGCTTCGCAACATCCTTAGCATACTTGGCCACTATCCAGTCAGGCATGGCTGCCTTGGTCTTCTCAATGTCCATGGCCCAGATCTCCTCACACAGCTTCTTCCAGCTCGCCTCCCTCTCTTCGCGTGAGCGGGGAACACTTCCACTCGCCTCACCAGACACCCTCAGCCCGTTGCTGCTGCACGCGTTCGCGCTCTCAACTGGGTTCACTGGTGGTGCAGCAGCATCCGCTACAAGCACTGCTGCTGCAGCTGCAGGAGTCACGCTCGTATCCGTCATCGTTGATGCAGTCAGAGCCACAGGAACCACAGGCGACACCAGAACCACGGCCACAGGCGTAACCACAGCAGATGGTGCAACCGGAGCAGCCGCAGCCTTCCCTCCAAACCGGCCAATTCCCGGCCTCTTAACGTCCGATGAGTCAGTGATCTGAACCTTCTTTATCTTCTGAAGGCGATCAGCATCAGAGTGGTCTTGGGAGGAAGACGCCTGCATCTGCTTCGCCAGATTCTCCAGCAGGGGCCTCACGCTCTTCAGACGCACGCTGCTGCAGCAGCTGACACAGTCGCTGGTGTTGGTCGCCGTCTTGGCGTCGCACGCAGCAGCAGGGAGTTTCAGATCTGGTACTTTCTCAAAGGCAGATTTCGCAGGAGAGTATGCAGCAGGAGAGAAAACCGTACGAGGCGTGCCGAACCTGCCAATGCCTCTGGTAGGCGTTGCAGGACTGGAGGTTGGCGAAGCAGCGTTGACGGTCTTCGCCATTCCGCCGCTAACGACGCAGCGATCCGCACCAGAGGCCATGTTAGTTGATTGTAGTTGAGCAGATTGCTTGAACAGAAGCTTGTTGACCGATGTACAGTCCTGGGATCAGGAAAAAGTAGCTGAAGTCGGCTTGGCTTTCAGTCAGATTTCGCAATGCTGAGAGTTGCGCTTTCAGCAGTTGAAGAGCAGGGGTACTAAAAGTGTTGAACCAACGATGAGAATGACAAGATCGATCCCTCGCGAGCCCATTTCTACTCCACTCCACCCTCGGCCGCTCAAACCCTAGCCTCGAGGCTTCAGATGCTTCCACTGGCCCCAGATTGGGGTTTCATCCATCGCCTGCCTTGCTGTCCGCTGCGTTGCACGCCACGTCAGATGGAATCAGAGGGGTTCGAAATGACAGAGAAGGTTCGCCGCAGGCAGTCTCGAGGCGCCTCCACTGGGGTTTCAGATTCGTGCGTCCTCGAGGCGCCTGAGCTGCGTTCCCGCCAACAAATTGAACAAGCCCACCGACCAGCGTCGGAGAAACATTTCGCAAGGCCATCGCAGGGCAGCTCGCGACGGATCTGGCGAATGAACGTTTGATCGAGATTCAGTTTCGTGCGTGCTCGAGACGCCTCACCCTGTTGGGGCTTCATTTTCGTCGCCAAATGCATGCCGCGGCGAATTCGGGGCCTGCGACTGTTACCATTGACAAGTATGTACTGACTAGCTCGGCGAATGGGTTTCGCGAAATCCCCTCACGACGGATCTGACCGTTGGTTTCGCCGGCTGTAGGATAATCGTGACTGGCTCCAGCTGGATAATGGTGAAGGGGGCCTTGGGATTGCTGAGCAAGAGGAGGGAGGAAAGCTGAATTTGTCCGCTATGTTGAGTCTCCTGAATATTCGTCATAGCGGGCACGTCGTCAATTGATTCAGGGGGGGCGATATTTCTGAACAGAATGCATCTATTTTAGAAATAACTTAGAATCAAATTGATTCCTCAACAACCGTCTAACGCAAACTTTTGTCTATAAGCATCATAGAATGATGATTCTCAGTTTCTCACCCAAATGAACGCCAATAGGTCCTAAATAAGGGAAGCCTCTCCGTGTGATATCATTCCCCCACCTCCCCCGTGCAACACGCCGGTTTAGAACAGCAATACGTCCAATATGGAAAAAAAAGCAAAAATAAAAATAAAAATAAATAGAAGGGACATGTAGCAAATAGGAACTTGGCACAAATGAAGAGCTGTTACATCAATGAAAAATATTTTGTTTCTATCATGCTTCAATCATGTTATCAATCCAAGGAATTGTCGATGCTTAATGCATATTTGAATTAGGATGCATAAGAAGTAGGTCCTCCAAACCAAAAAAGAACCTGGTACCGTACATAATTTGGTTAGGCGCGAAGGAGAAATGAGCAAATGAAATGGTCCGGCCATATTTAGAATCCAGCAAATGAAGCGGATGGTCACGTAAGAATGAGTGCATGGCAAGTGAAGTGGCCATTCCAAAATAAGACTTTAACAACTGAATAATGAGTTCGAGAGAAACCAGAATTTGAATCCAACTAATGATGTGGTCGGGCCAAATGAGCATCTGGCAAATGGGGTGGGGTGGTTAGGCTAGAAGAAGAATCTGGCAAAATGAATTGGCAGGCCATAATGAAAGTCAGGCCAATGAAAGAGTGAGGGCGGTTTGCGAGTCTGGCAACAAAGTTAGTCAGGCCAGCATGGCAAATATTGTGGTCATGCTAGAATGATAATTGGGAAAATGAGGTGGTCAGGCTAGAGTTAAGATGTGGCAAATGAAGCGGTCAGGTCAGAACGAGAATCTAGCAAATGCAGTGGACAGGCCATAATGAGAATGTGGCAAATGAGATGACCCGGAAAGTATATGAATCGGGCAAATTAAGTGGTCAGTCCAGCGTGAGATCTGGCAAATGAGGTGGCCATGCTAGAATGAGTGTGGCAACTGAAGTGGTCTGGCCAGAACGCAGGTGATGTGGTCGGCCCTGAAATGGAAATCTGGCTGATGATGTGGACAGGCCTGACAAATGATGTGGTCAGGATTCAAATGACAATAGGATTAAACATGGCAACCTGCAAGATGAAGTGGTCAAGCCAAAAATGGCAATCTGGCAGATAAGGTGGTCAGGCAAGCCTGAAATGGCATTTTGGCAGGTGATGTGGCCAGGCCTGACATGACATTTTGCTAGATGATGTAGTCAGGCAGAGAACAGCAATCTGACAGATAAAGTAGTGAGGCCTGAAATTGCAGTCTGGGACAGTGATGTATTCATGGCTGATACGGCAATCTTGCAGACCATGTGAGCACTGAGCAGTCCTGAAATGGCAATTTGGGAGCTATGTGGTAATTCCTGGAGCATTTGCCTTACGATATGGTCAGGCTCGAATCGGACATCTATCAGATGAACGCGATAGGGCCGTAAATCTGGGAAATGATGTGGTGAGGCTTGTAACGAGAATCTGGTAGATGGCGCCGTCTATCACACGTTCGAATCCCCTAACTACACAGCCTCCATCCACTCATTGCTTTGACCTGGATGGGAATATGGCCAGGTGATTTGTCTAGGCCAGAATGGCAAACAGCCTAATATGGATGGTCATGCCCGAACCGTAACCTGGCCAAGCCAAGTGTGATGGAAAATCTGAACAACAAGAGCCGCCTTGAAGGAAGAGAAAGTACTCATGGATGAATGCGAATTTTACGGAGAAACCAAAACCAAATGTACTATATTTCCCTGGATATTCTGGTTAGCCGGAATGGCAATCTGGCTGGCCACTAGCTGGCTCGGCTGAAATGGCGTTTTTGTAACGAGAGGCCTGAAGAATCTGCGCAATAAGATGTTCATTTCATGCCTGTCAACCAATCTTGCCAAATGAAGTGTCCACCCCTAAAGGCTGAAACAGCTGGCTTATGTGTCTGACTAATGGGCTCGTCAGATGTGTCTGGCTGATGTGTCTGGCTCATGAGTGTGCCTCATGTGTCTGGCCCATGTGGCTGGCTCATGTGTCCGGCTGATGTGTACGTCTGATGTGTATGCCACATGCGTCTGGCTCATGCGTTTGGCTCATGGGTCTGGCTCACGGGTCTGGCTCATGTGTTTAGCTCATGGGGCAGGCTCATGTGTCTGGCTCATGTGTCTGGCTCATGGGTCTGGCTCATGGGTCTGGCTCATGTGTCTGGGTCATGGGTCTGGCTCATGGGTCTGGCTCAAGGGTTTGGCTCATTTGTCTTGCTCATGGGTCTGGCTCATGTGTCTGGCTCATGGGTCTGGCTCATGGGTCTAGCTCATGGGTCTGGCTCATGGGTCTGGCTCATGGGTCTGGCTCATGGGTCTGGCTCAAGGGTCTGGCTCATGGGTCTGGCTCATGGGTCTGGCTCATGGGTCTGGCTCATGGATCTGGCTCAAGGGTATGGCTCATGGGTCTGGCTCATGTTTCTGGCAGATGGGTCTGGCTGATGGGTCTGGCTCATGGGTCTGGCTCATGGGTCTGGGTCATGGGTCTGGGTCATGGGTCTGGCTCATGGGTCTGGCTGATGGGTCTGGGTCATGCGTCTAGGTCATGGGTCTGGCTCCTGTTTCAGGCTCATGGGTCTAGCTCATGGGTCTGGCTCATTCTTCTGGCTCATGGGTCTGGCTAAGGGTCTACCTCATGAGTCTGGCTCATGGGTCTGGCTCATGGGTCTGGCGCATGGGTCTTGCTCATGGGTCTGGCTCATGGGTCTGGCTCAAGGGTCTGGCTGATGGGTCTAGCTCAAGGGTATGGCTCGTGGGTCTGGCTGATGGGTCTGGCTCATGGGTCTGGCTCATGGGTCTGGCTCATGGGTCTGGCTCATGGGTCTGGCTCATGGGTCTGGTTCAAGGTTATGGCTCATGGGTCTGGCTCATAGTTCTGGCTCATGGTTCTGGCTGATGGGTCTGGCTCATGGGTCTGGCTCATGGTTCTGGCTCATGGGTCTCGCTGATGGGTCTGTGTCATGGGTCTGGCTCCTGGTTCTGGCTCAGGGGTCTGGCTCATGGGTCTGGCTCATGGGTCTGGCTCAAGGGTCTGGCTCATGATCTGGCTCATGGGTCTGGCTCATGGGTCTAGCTCATGGATCGGCCTCATGTGTCTGGCTCATGTGTCTGGCTCATGGGTCTGGCTCATGGGTCTGGCTGAAGGGTCTATCTCATGGGTCTGGCTCATGAGTCTGGCTCAAGGGTCTGGCTCATGGGTCGGCCTCATGTGTCTGGCTCATGGGTCTGGCTCATGGGTCTGTCTCATGGGTCTGGCTCATTGGTCTGGCTCATGGGTGTTGCTCATGGGTCTGGCTCAAGGGTCTGGCTCATGGGTCTGGCTGATGGGTCTGGCTCATGGGTCTGGCTCAAGGGTATGGCTCATGGGTCTGGCTCATGGTTCTGGCTCATGGGTCTGGCTCATGGGTCTGGCTCATGGGTCTGGCTCATCGGTCTGGCTCATGGGTCTGGGTCATGGGTCAGGGTCATGGGTCTGGCTCATGGATCTGGCTCATGGGTCTGGCTCATGGGTCTGGGTCATGGGTCTGGGTCATGGGTCTGGGTCATGGGTCTGGGTCATGGGTCTGGGTCATGGGTCTGGCTCATGGCTCTGGCTCATGGGTCTGGGTCATGGGTCTGGGTCATGGGTCTGGGTCATGGGTATGGCTCAAGGGTCTGGCTCATATGTCTGGCTCATGGGTCTGCCTCAAGGGAATGGCTCACGGGTCTGGCTAATCGGTCTGGTTCAAGGTTATGGCTCATGGGTCTGGCTCAAAGTTCTGGCTCATGGTTCTGGCTGATGGGTCTGGCTCATGGGTCTGGCTCATGGCTCTGGCTCATGGGTCTGGCTGATGGGTCTGGGTCATGGGTCTGGCTCCTGGTTCTGGCGCAGGGGTCTGGCTCATGGGTCTGGCTCATGGGTCTGGCTTAAGGGTCTGGCTCATGGATATGGCTCATGGGTCTGGCTCATGGGTCTAGCTCATGGATCTGCCTCATGTGTCTGGCTCATGGGTCTGGCTGATGGGTCTGGGTCATGGGTCTAGGTCATGGGTCTGGCTCCTGGTTCTGGCTCATGGGTCTAGCTCATGGGTCTGGCTCATTCTTCTGGCTCATGGGTCCCGCTGAAGGGTCTACCTCATGAGTCTGGCTCATGGGTCTGGCTCATGGGTCTGGCGCATGGGTCTTGCTCATGGGTCTGGCTCATGGGTCTGGCTGATGGGTCTGGCTCAAGGGTATGGCTCGTGGGTCTGGCTGATGGGTCTGGCTCATGGGTCTGGCTCATGAGAATGGCTCATGGGTCTGGCTCATGGGTCTGCCTCAAGGGAATGGCTCACAGGTCTGGCTCATGGGTCTGGTTCAAGGTTATGGCTCATGGGTCTGGCTCATACTTCTTGCTCATGGTTCTGGCTGATGGGTCTGGCTCATGGGTCTGGCTCATGGTTCTGGCTCATGGGTCTGGCTCCTGGTTCTGGCTCAGGGGTCTGGCTCATGGGTCTGGCTCATGGGTCTGGCTCAAGGGTCTGGCTCATGATCTGGCTCATGGGTCTGTCTCATGGGTCCAGCTCATGGATCTGCCTCATGTGTCTGGCTCATGTGTCTGGCTCATGGGTCTGGCTCATGGGTCTGGCTGAAGGGTCTGTCTCATGGGTCTGGCTCATGGGTCTGGCTCAAGGGTCTGGCTCATGTCTCTGGCTCATGGGTCGGCCTCATGTGTCTGGCTCATGGGTCTGGATCATGGGTCTGGCTCATGGGTCTGGCTGATTGGTCTGGCTCATGGGTGTTGCTCATGGGTCTGGCTCAAGGGTCTGGCTCATGGGTCTGGCTCATGGGTCTGGCTCATGGGTTTGGCTCAAGGGTATGGCTCATGGGTCTGGCTCATGGGTTTGGCTCAAGGGTATGGCTCATGGGTCTGGCTCATGGGTCTGGCTCAAGGATCTGGCTCATATGTCTGGCTCATGGGTCTGCCTCAAGGGAATGGCTCACGGATCTGGCTCATGGGTCTGGCTCATAGTTCTGGCTCATGGTTCTGGCTGATGAGTCTGGCTCATGGGTCTGGCTCATGGGTCTGGCTCATGGGTCTGGCTCATGGGTCTGGCTGATGGGTCTGGGTCATGGTTCTGGCTCCTGGTTCTGGCTCAGGGGTCTGGCTCATTGGTCTGGCTCATGGGACTGGCTTAAGGGTCTGGCTCATGGATCTGGCTCATGGGTCTGGCTCATGGGTCTTGCTCATGGATCTGCCTCATGTGTCTGGCTCATGTGTCTGGCTCATGGGTCTGGCTCATGGGTCTGGCTGAATAGTCTGTCTCATGGGTCTGGCTCATGGGTCTGGCTCAAGGGTCTGGCTCATGTGTCTGGCTCATGGGTCGGCCTCATGTGTCTGGCTCATGGGTTTGGCTCATGGGTCCGGCTCATAGGTCTGGCTCATTGGTCTGGCTCATGGGTGTTGCTCATGGGTCTGGTTCAAGGGTCTGGCTCATGGGTCTGGGTCATGGGTCTGGCTCATGGGTCTGGCTCCTGGTTCTTGCTCATGGGTCTGGCTCATGGGTCTGGCTCATGGGTCTGGCTCATGGGTCTGGCTCATGCGTCTGGCTCGTTGGTCTGGGTCATGGGTCTGGCTCATGGGTCTGGCTCATGGGTCTGGGTCATGGGTCTGGCTCATGGGTCTGGCTCGAGGGTCTGGCACATGTGTCTGGCTCATGGGTCGAGCTCATGTTTCTGGCTCATGGGTCTGCCTCATGGGTCTGGCTCATGGGTCTACCTCATGGGTCTGGCTCATGGGTCTGGCTCCTGGGTCTGGCTCATGGGTCTAGCTCATGGGTATGGGTCATGGGTCTGGGTCATGGGTCTGGGTCATGGGTCTGGCTCATGGGTCTGGCTCATGGGTCTGGCTCAGGGGTCTGGCTCATGGGTCTGGCACATGGGTCTAGCTCATGGGTCTTGCTCATGGGTCTGGCTCATGGGTCTGCCTCATGGGTGTGGCTGATGGGTCTGGGTCATGGGTCTGGCTCATGGGTCTGGCTCATGGGTCTGGCTCAAGGGTCTGGCTCATTGGTCTGGCTCATGGGTCTGGCTCATGGGTCTGGCTCATGGGTTTGGCTCATGGATCTGGCTCATGGGTCCGGCTCATGGGTCTGGCTCATGGGTCTGGCTCATGGGTCTGGCTCATGGGTCTGGCTCATGGGTTTGACTCATGGGTCTGGCTGATGGGTCTGGCTCATGGGTCTGGCTCATGGGTCTGGCTCAAGAGTCTGGCTCATGTGTCTGGCTCATGGCTCGGAGTCATGTGTCAGGCTCATGGGTCTGGCTCAAGCGTATGGCTCATGGGTCTTGCTCATGGGTCTGGATCAAGGTTATGGCTCATGGGTCTGGCTCATGGGTCTGGTTCACGGTTCTGGCTCATGGGTCTGGCTCATGGGTCTGGCTCATGGGTCTGGCTGATGGGTCTGGCTCAAGGTTATGGCTCATGGGTCTGGCTCATGGGTCTGGCTCATGGTTCTGGCTCATGGTTCTGGCTGATGGGTCTGGCTCATGGGTCTGACTCATGGGTCTGGCTCATTGGTCTGGGTCATGGGTCTGGGTCATGTGTCTGGCTCCTGGTTCTGGCTCATGGGTCTGGCTCAAGGGTCTGGCACATGGGTCTGGGTCATGGGTCTGGGTCATGGGTCTAGCTCATGGGTCTGGGTCATGGGTCTGGGTCATGGGTCTGGGTCATGGGTATGGCTCAAGGGTCTGGCTCATATGTCTGGCTCATGGGTCTGCCTCAAGGGAATGGCTCACGGGTCTGGCTCATCGGTCTGGTTCAAGGTTATGGCTCATGGGTCTGGCTCAAAGTTCTGGCTCATGGTTCTGGCTGATGGGTCTGGCTCATGGGTCTGGCTCATGGCTCTGGCTCATGGGTCTGGCTGATGGGTCTGGGTCATGGGTCTGGCTCCTGGTTCTGGCGCAGGGGTCTGGCTCATGGGTCTGGCTCATGGGTCTGGCTTAAGGGTCTGGCTCATGGATATGGCTCATGGGTCTGGCTCATGGGTCTAGCTCATGGATCTGCCTCATGTGTCTGGCTCATGGGTCTGGCTGATGGGTCTGGGTCATGGGTCTAGGTCATGGGTCTGGCTCCTGGTTCTGGCTCATGGGTCTAGCTCATGGGTCTGGCTCATTCTTCTGGCTCATGGGTCCCGCTGAAGGCTCTACCTCATGAGTCTGGCTCATGGGTCTGGCTCATGGGTCTGGCGCATGGGTCTTGCTCATGGGTCTGGCTCATGGGTCTGGCTCAAGATAATGGCTCATGGGTCTGGCTGATGGGTCTTGCTCAAGGGTATGGCTCGTGGGTCTGGCTGATCGGTCTGGCTCATGGGTCTGGCTCATAAGAATGGCTCATGGGTCTTGCTCATGGGTCTGCCTCAAGGGAATGGCTCACAGGTCTGGCTCATGGGTCTGGTTCAAGGTTATGGCTCATGGGTCTGGCTCATAGTTATGGCTCATGGTTCTGGCTGATGGGTCTGGCTCATGGGTCTGGCTCATGGTTCTGGCTCATGGGTCTGGCTCCTGGTTCTGGCTCAGGGGTCTGGCTCATGGGTCTGGCTCATGGGTCTGGCTCAAGGGTCTGGCTCATGATCTGGCTCATGAGTCTGTCTCATGGGTCCAGCTCATGGATCTGCCTCATGTGTCTTGCTCATGTGTCTGGCTCATGGGTCTGGCTCATGAGTCTGGCTGAAGGGTCTGTCTCATGGGTCTGGCTCATGGGTCTGGCTCAAGGGTCTGGCTCATGTCTCTGGCTCATGGGTCGGCCTCATGTGTCTGGCTCATGGGTCTGGATCATGGGTCTGGCTCATGGGTCTGGCTCATTGGTCTGGCTCATGGGTGTTGCTCATGGGTCTGGCTCAAGGGTCTGGCTCATGGGTCTGGGTCATGGGTCTGGCTCATGGGTTTGGCTCAAGGGTATGGCTCATGGGTCTGGCTCATGGTTCTGGCTCATGGGTCTGGCTCATGGGTCTGGCTCATGGGTCTGGCTCATGGGTCTGGGTCATGGGTCTGGGTCATGGGTCTGGGTCATGGGTCTGGGTCATGGGTCTGGGTCATGGGTCTGGCTCATGTTTCTGGCTCATGGGTCTGGCTCAAGGATCTGGCTCATATGTCTGGCTCATGGGTCTGCCTAAAGGGAATGGCTCACGGGTCTGGCTCATGGGTCTGGCTCATAGTTCTGGCTCATGGTTCTGGCTAATGCGTCTGGCTCATGGGTCTGGTTCATGGGTCTGGCTCATGGGTCTGGCTCATGGGTCTGGCTGATGGGTCTGGGTCATGGGTCTGGCTCCTGGTTCTGGCTCAGGGGTCTGGCTCATTGGTCTGGCTCATGGGACTGGCTTAAGGGTCTGGCTCATGGATCTGGCTCATGGGTCTGGCTCATGGGTCGAGCTCATGGATCTGCCTCATGTGTCTGGCTCATGTGTCTGGCTCATGGGTCTGGCTCATGGGTCTGGCTCAAGGGTCTGGCTCATGTGTCTGGCTCATGGGTCAGCCTCATGTGTCTGGCTCATGGGTCTGGCTCATGGGTCTGGCTCATAGGTCTGGCTCATTGGTTGGCTCATGGGTGTTGCTCATGGGTCTGGTTCAAGGGTCTGGCTCATGGGTCTGGGTCATGGGTCTGGGTCATGGGTCTGGCTCCTGGTTCTTGCTCATGGGTCTGGCTCAAGGGTCTGGCTCATGGGTCTGGCTCATGGGTCTGGCTCATGCGTCTGGCTCGTTGGTCTGGGTCATGGGTCTGGCTCATGGGTCTGGCTCATGGGTCTGGGTCATGGGTCTGGCTCATGGGTCTGGCTCGAGGGTCTGGCTCATGTGTCTGGCTCATGGGTCGAGCTCATGTGTCTGGCTCATGGGTCTGGCTCATGGGTCTGGCTCATGGGTCTACCTCATGGGTCTGGCTCATGGGTCTGGCTCCTGGGTCTGGCTCATGGGTCTAGCTCATGGGTCTGGGTCATGGGTCTGGGTCATGGGTCTGGGTCATTGGTCTGGCTCATGGGTCTGGCTCATGGGTCTGGCTCAGGGGTCTGGCTCATGGGTCTGGCTCATGGGTCTAGCTCATGGGTCTTGCTCATGGGTCTGGCTCATGTGTCTGCTTCATGGGTGTGGCTGATGGGTCTGGGTCATGGGTCTGGCTCATGGGTCTGGCTCATGGGTCTGGCTCAAGGGTCTGGCTCATTGGTCTGGCTCATGGGTCTGGCTCATGGGTCTGGCTCATGGGTCTGGCTCATGGATCTGGCTCATGGGTCCGGCTCATGGGTCTGGCTCATGGGTCTGGCTCATGGGTCTGGCTCATGGGTCTGTCTCATGGGTTTGGCTCATGGGTCTGGCTGATGGGTCTGGCTCATGGGTCTGGCTCATGGGTCTGGCTCAAGAGTCTGGCTCATGTGTCTGGCTCATGGGTCGGAGTCATGTGTCTGGCTCATGGGTCTGGCTCAAGCGTATGGCTCATGGGTCTGGCTCATGGGTCTGGATCAAGGTTATGGATCATGGGTCTGGCTCATGGGTCTGGTTCACGGTTCTGGCTCATGGGTCTGGCTCATGGGTCTGGCTCATGGGTCTGGCTGATGGGTCTGGCTCAAGGTTATGGCTCATGGGTCTGGCTCATGGGTCTGGCTCATGGTTCTGGCTCATGGTTCTGGCTGATGGGTCTGGCTCATGGGTCTGACTCATGGGTCTGGCTCATTGGTCTTGCTCATGGGTCTGGCTGATGGGTCTGGCTCATGCGTCTGGCTCATTGGTCTGGGTCATGGGTCTGCCTCATGGGTCTGGGTCATGGGTCTGGGTCATGGGTCTGGCTCATGGGTCTGGCTCGAGGGTCTGGCTCATGTGTCTGGCTCATGGGTCGAGCTCATGTGTCTGGCTCATGGGTCTGGCTCATGGGTCTTGCTCATGGGTCTACCTCATGGGTCTGGTTCAAGGTTATGGCTCATGGGTCTGGCTCATGGGTGTGGCTCATGGGTCTGGCTCATGGGTCTGGCTGGTGGGTCTGGCTCATGGTTCTGGCTCATGGTTCTGGCTCATGGTTCTGGCTGATGGGTCTGGCTCATGGGTCTGGCTCATGGATCTGGCTCCTGGTTCTGGCTCATGGGTCTGGCTCATGGGTCTGGCTGATGGGTCTGGGTCATGGGTCTGGCTCATGGGTCTGGCTCATGGTTCTGGCTCATGGTTCTGGCTCATGGTTCTGGCTGATGGGTCTGGCTCATGGTTCTGGCTCATGGTTCTGGCTCATGGTTCTGGCTGATGGGTCTGGCTCATGGGTCTGGCTCATGTGTCAGGCTCATGGGTCTGGCTGATGGGTCTAGGTCATGGGTCTGGCTCATGGATCTGGCTCCTGGTTCTGGCTCATGGGTCTGGCTGATGGGTCTGGCTGATGGGTCTGGGTCATGGGTCTGGCTCATGGGACTGGCTCATGTGTCTGGCTCATGGGTCGGGCTCATGTGTCTGGCTCATGGGTCTGGCTCAAGCGTATGGCTCATGGGTCTGGCTCATGCGTCTGGATCAAGGTTATGGCTCATGGGTCTGGCTCATGGGTCTGGTTCATGGTTCAGGCTCATGGTTTTGGCTGATGGGTCTGGCTCATGGTTCTGGCTCATGGTTCTGGCTCATAAGTCTGGCTCATGGTTCTGGCTGATGGGTCTGGGTCATGGGTCTGGCTGATGGGTCTGGCTCAAGGTTATGGCTCATGGGTCTGGCTCATGGGTCCGGCTCATGGTTCTGGCTCATGGTTCTGGCTGATGGGTCTTGCTCATGGGTCTGGCTCATGGGTCTGGCTCATGGGTCAGGCTCATGGGTCTGGCTGATGGGTCTGGGTCATGGGTCTGGCTCATGGATCTGGCTCCTGGTTCTGGCTCATGGGTCTGGCTCATGGGTCTGGCTCATAGGTCTGGCTCAAGGGTCTGGCTCATGGGTCTGGCTCATGGGTCTGGCTTATGGGCCTGGCTCATGGGTCTGGCTCATGGGTCTGGCTCATGGGTCTGGCTCATGGGTCTGGCTCATGGGTCTGGCTCATGGGTCTGGCTCATGGGTCTGGCTGATGGGTCTGGGTCATGGGTCTGGCTCATGGGTCTGGCTCATGGGTCTGGCTCAAGGGTCTGGCTCATGTGTCTGCCTCATGGGTCGGGCTCATGTGTCTGGCTCATGGGTCTGGCTCAAGCGTATGGCTCATGGGTCTGGCTCATGCGTCTGGATCAAGGTTATGGCTCATGGGTCTGGCTCCTGGGTCTGGTTCATGGTTCAGGCTCATGGTTTTGGCTGATGGGTCTGGCTCATGGGTCTGGCTCATGGTTCTGGCTCATAGGTCTGGCTCATGGGTCTGGCTGATGGGTCTTGGTCATGGGCCTGGCTGATAGGTCTGGCTCAAGGTTATGGACCATGGGTCTGGCTCATGGGTCTGGCTCATGGTTCTGGCTCATGGTTCTGGCTGATGGGTCTGGCTCATGGGTCTGACTCATGGGTCTGGCTCATGGGTCTGGCTCATGGGTCTGGCTGATGGGTCTGGGTCAGGGGTCTGGCTGATAGGTGTGGCTCAAGGTTATGGCCCATGGGTCTGGCTCATGGGTCTGGCTCATGGTTCTGGCTCATGGTTTTGGCTGATGGGTCTGGCTCATGGGTCTGGCTCATGGGTCGGGCTCCTAGTTCTGGCTCATGGATCTGGCTCATGGGTCTGGGTCATAGGTCTGGCTCAAGGGTCTGGCTCATGGGTCTTCTCATGGGTCTGGCTCATGGGTCTGGCTCATTGGTCTGGCTCATGGGTCTGGCTTATACGTCTGGGTTATGGGTCTGGGTCATGGGTCTGGGTCATGGGTCTGCCTCGAGGGTCTGGCTCATGTGTCTGGCTCATGGGTCGAGCTCATGTGTCTGGCTCATGGGTCTGGCTCATGGGTCTGGCTCATGGGTCTACCTCATGGGTCTGGCTCAAGGTTATGGCTCATGGGTCTGGCTCATGGGTACGGCTCATGGTTCTGGCTCATGGTTCTGGCTGATGGGTCTGGCTCATGGGTCTGGCTCATAGGTCTGGCTCATGGGTATGGGTCATGGGTCTGGCTCATGGGTCTGACTAATGGGCTCGTCAGATGTGTCTGGCTGATGTGCCTGGCTCATGAGTGTGCCTCATGTGTCTGGCCCATGTGGCTGGCTCATGTGTCCGGCTGATGTGTACGTCTGATGTGTATGCCACATGCGTCTGGCTCATGCGTTTGGCTCATGGGTCTGGCTCAAGGTCTGGCTCATGTGTCTGGCTCATGTGTCTGGCTCATGGGTTTGGCTCATGGGTCTGGCTCATTTGTCTGGGTCATGGGTCAGGCTCATGGGTCTGGCTCATGGGTCTGGCTCATGGGTCTAGCTCATGGATCTGGCTCATGGGTCTGGCTCATGGGTCTGGCTCATGGGTCTGGCTCAAGGGTCTGGCTCATGGGTCTGGCTCATGGATCTGGCTCAAGGGTATGGCTCATGGGTCTGGCTCATGTTTCTGGCAGATGGGTCTGGCTGATGGGTCTGGCTCTTGGGGTGCCTCATGGGTCTGGCTCATGGGTCTGGTGTTATAATCACAATAGGCTTAGATGTGCCTATAATGAGAGATAGAGAGCACAGTCGGATTTCCGTCAGACGGCTTCAAATATTGATAACGATTTGGTGGCTGAATCAAACGGTGATCTGTGAATGGGATCTGGAGCGCGTTGCTGTCTTCTATTAGCAGCAAGTTGAATCATGAAATTCCATGAAGATTGGACGACGCTATGGCGGTTTGACTTGCAGGAGGTATAGCAGCCACTATAGTCTTAGGAGTACAAACTTAGCAAGAACAGTTCGAGAGGGAGATGGTTCCCAGCCTCTACATACCCCAAGAGCCGAGGTCCAGGTTGGTGGTACACCACCACAGAGTCCCCAACCATGAAGAGTCTCGAAACCAACCCTCCAAGGGGCTACACCAAGTGAAATGTAACACTACACGAAGTAACGTTACTATTTTCACTATTTAATATTTATCCGCGTCCCTTGGGCTTGAAATCTTGAGCTCTTGTTCTTGGATCTGCAAGATAAATTCTTCTTGAGTTGATGGGGGCTTGCTGCACACACCTGCGACACGATGGACATTGCACACTGGACAAAATAGAAAAACACATGCGACACACAAACGACGACTTGACATGCGAGTTGTAAAAACTCGCTAATGTCTTGACCGACACAAACCACATTGTGATACACCATTCAAACACACACACAAGCACTGGATAGCAATGACATAGACTCATAATTCATTCCATGCCATGCATGCACACACACAAACAAGGACGACAAGCCGAGTGCAAGCCATAGGGTTGCACCAACAAACTCCCCCTCGGATTGTTGGCCTTAGAATCTGCTCCCCTTAGTTCAGAGCCATCCCAGCAAGCTTGCAACACTTCCAATGCTGCTGCTCAACCAGCCTCTTGGTCATCATATCAGCAGGCTGCGCCGTCGTCTTCACGTAGTGCAACTCCACTTCACCCGCGGTTACCATGCTCCTCACCCAATGCCACTTCACCTTCATGTGCTTGGTAAGGCCATGAAGAACTGGGTTCTTAGCCAATGCAATAGCACCCTGGCTATCACAGTAGAGTGGGGTAGGTCCTTGCTGCTCCTCCCCCAATTCAGCTAGCAAACGCCGCTGCCACACAACCTCTCTTATGGCACGGAAGAGTGCCATGTACTCGGACTCCACCGAGCTCAATGCTTGGTCCACTTGCTTCTTGCTCTCCCAAGCTGTTGGGCCTCCACCAACACAGCAGATGAAGCCTCCCACACTTGTCATGTCCTCTGGTTCTGATGCCCAAGATGCATCAGAGAAGGCGGTGAGAAAGAGCCTCCCGGGTTCGACTCCATCCGCACCCTTTTGACGCCTTTGTGCCGCCGCGGAGTATTGCAGTCCAACAGTTGCTGTTTGGCCAATGTACTTGGCCACCCTCTCTCTAGCAGCTACCTGCTCTTCATTAGGGCATTGGACAACCCTAGCCAGCTGCCCGGTAGCAAAGGCTGCATCCGGCCTTTTGTGAACGGCCGCATACATGAGGCTGCCCACCAAGGAGTGAAAACGGCGCCTCTCCTCTTCACCAACACTTTCCTCCGCTGGTCCTTTCACACACTTGAACCCTGAGGGAAGAGGAGTAGCCACATGACCTTCACTCTTCCCAAAGTTTGCAGCCAAGGCCTCCAAGTACTTCTTTTGATGCACTCGCATCCACCGCTTCTCCACATCTCGCTCAATGTGAAGTCCAAGGTAGTAGTTGACGTCACCAAGGGTCTTGCACTTGAACTTGTCTTGAAGCTTCAGCATCACATCCTTCACAAGGTCAAAGGAGGGTGAGAATATGAGGATGTCATCCACATAAGCCACCATGAAGCTCCTCTGCTCCCCCTTGCCAAGCATGAACAAGGATTGATCGGCCGTTGAGGGAGTGAAGCCGATCGCCTCCAAGACTTCCCGCAGCTTGATGTACCATTGCCTAGGGGCTTGCTTGAGGCCATAGAGTGCTTTCTTCAGCTTCCACACTCTGCCACTCCCATCATTGTACCCCTCTGGCTGCTCCATGTAGGTCTCTTCTTCCAAAACGCCGTTGAGGAAGGCCGTTACTATATCCATTTGCTTCACCACCCATTCTTTGATGGCCGCCGCGGCGAAGAGGGTTCGAAGGGTTGTACCCTTCACCACAGGGGCATATACTTCATTGTAGTCCTTCTTCTCTTGCTGCTGATACCCCTTGGCTACAAGTCTGCTCTTGTAACGCTCGATGTTGCCGTCGGCGTCGGTCTTGCGCTTGAAGAGCCACTTGGAAGAGATCGCCTTACGCCCTGGAGGTAGGTTCACCAAGTCAAACGTGTCGTTCTCGATGATGCTCCCCATTTATTCATCTGAGGCCTTCTTCTACTCCTTCCCATTGGGGCCCTCCCAAGCCTCATTGGGATTTGTAGGCTCCCCCGATATCTCCACCGGAGAGAAGAAGGCAAAAGCGCACTCCTCGCTTTCATCTTCCGCATCATCGCCTAGCATGAGAGCCGAACCGGTCAAGGTTGAGTTGGCTGGTCCTCCAAGCCGGTCATAGCTCAACCTATTAGGGGGCTGAGTCCTCCTTCTCCCCCTTCCTTCCTCCTCTGCTGCAGGGACTTGAATGCTCTCATGGCGTTGCGGTAAATCTGGTCGGTTCCGACGAGCACTTGTAGCACGAGGCGGAAGTGACGGTGCACGCTCATCACCCTTGCTGCACCTTCTCCTCCTCCTCATCCCCATTCATTTGAGGAGATTGCCTCGTGACTGTGCTGCTGCTACTCAGCTCCAAGGGCAGCTCCACATGCTCCAAGCCGTTACTCTTCACCTCTCCAAGCCGCACACCAATCTTCGCTTGGTTCTCCGCCTTCCACTCCTTGTATGGTAAGTTCTCCATGAACTTGCAATCTCTGCTCACCAAGAACTTCTTGGTAAATGGGTCCCAAAGAAGCCATCCCTTGCTGTTTTGAGCCATGCCCAGGTGCACGGCCCATGCTGCCTTAGCATCAAGCTTGTTGTGCCGAAGTTTCTTAGGCACAAGTGCCATGCACATGCACCCGAACACCCGAAGCATATCCACCTTCGGCTTCCTTCCAATCCACTCCACATAGGGCACCCATTTGTCTTCTCCCACATGAGTCAAGGCTCTGTTCTTGGCCACACAAGCATGCCGCACCGCATCCGGCCAAAAGTAAGTGGGAAGACCGGCTTGAATGAGAAGTCCCCGAGCCGTCTCCGTGAGTGTCCGATTCGCACGCTCGGCGATGCCGTTCATTGCAGGAGAGTAGGGCATGGTAAGAGAGTGCCTTATGCCCTGCTTCTTCAGCCAAGTTGAGAAATCCTTGCTCAGGAACTCTCCCCCACGGTCATTGCGAATCGCCTTCACAAGTCGGTCTTGTTGCCGCTCCACCATCGGCAACCAATCGGTTTTCACCGTTTCAGCTACGTCACTCTTCTTGGGCAGCACATACACCCAAGTCATGCGAGTGTAGACGTCCACAATGGTGAGGAAGTACTCAGCTCCAGCAGCTCCAAGCTTCAAGGGGCCCACCACATCCATCACCACCTCATCAAGTGGTGCCTTCGCCGTTGTCTCCGAGCTATGGAATGGGTAGCGGGTGAACTTGGCTTGCATGCATGTTGGACAGCCAAGCACCTCATTGGGCTCCCCCTTGACACGTATCCTACTGACCATCTCTTGCTTAACTATCTGCTGCAAAATGGGCAATGCCACATGCCCCATTCGTCGATGCAAGGTCAGCCAATCACACTCTCCCGTAGCGGAAGTCGGGTTGGAGAAAGCGGCACTCGCAATTGTGCCCCACAAGCTCTCTCATTTCTCCTTCACCACTGCTGCTTTGCTGATCTTAGGATTCTCCTTCTCATTTCCACCACCTTTGGCTGCTGCACCACTCTCCTTGGGTTCACATGCCTTGCTGGTGTCTCCAAGGTTGCACTCCTTCGAGTCACTCTTGGTGTCACTTTGCTTTCCGTGATCACCGCCACCAACCGCTTCACTCTTGGTGCGGACGCTTGCTGCCACTTGCCTCTCCTTAGGCATGGGGACCACTGGGATTTGCCACATCTCATTGTAGATGTCCCTGTCCTCATGAAGGTCCCAAAGCTTCCGCTCACCAAGCCTTGCGGTATAGGTTTTGGATCCCTTGGAAGATGTGTCCATGCCGGCCTTTTGCAAACGCCGAACGGAAATCAGGTTGGCTGCTAGGTTGGGCACCAAAAGCACGTTCTTGAGGCCCACCATCTTCCCATCAGCACCCTTGAACATGGCCTTGCCCATGCCTTTCACCTCTGCTCGCTGCCCCAAAGACGATGTAACATGCTTGACCGGCGACGGTTCGAGTTCGGTGAGCAAGTCCGCACGAGGTGTCATGCTGTAGGTGGCGCCGCTATCGATCACCCAAAAGTCCAGAGAGTGAAGGGTGACCTTTTCCACAGTAGCTGGCTCCTCAAAGCCTTCCACACCTCCTGCTGCAGCTGCCGCTTGCGTGGAGACAAAGAAGAATTGGCCCGGGTATCGATCTTCACTCGAGTCCTTGTCGTAGTCTCCACCTTTCATGCTTGCCGCTTCGCTTCCACGACCACCACGGCCTCCACGACCTCTGCCTCTTCCTCCCCTTGCTCCTCTGCCCTCTTGGCCTTGAGAAGGGGTCCATCCATCAGGCAATCTGAAGCAATCTCTCCACATGTGGCCGGTCTTGTGGAAAAAGTGGCATTCGCCATCAAATCGACCGCGCCCACGCCCGTAGCCATTGTTGTTGTTGTTGCTGCCATATCCTCCATTACCACGGCCTCCATTGAAGTTACTGCTGCCAAATCTTCCTCCTCGCCCTCTGCCCCTTCCACGGCCGTGCCCACGGCCCATGCTTGCAACTCCGGCACCATCGGGACCCGCCAATTCGCGACGGCGGAAATCTTCTTGTAAGATTTCCCGTTTCACATCTTCGAGTGAGAGACGGGGCAGATCTCGATTAAGGTTGATGATGAGCGAGGACCATGAGTCCGAAAGTAAGGCCAGCAGCTTGGTCTTCTTTTGAAGGTCACTGTAGTTCAGGTCAGCTCCTTCGAGCCGTGTCAACAAGTCGAAGAATTTCTGCACTCCTTCCTCCACCGGTTCGCCTTCGTCAATTCGAAGTGCCGCCATTTGCCATTCCAAAACCACAGCCACCGCCGCTGTTGCAGGAGCGTGTACACCCTTGAGAGCAGCCCATGCCTTTGGTCCCTTTGCTGGTTCACGCTGAAAAGGCTTGATGTGACGGATTTGGCTGCTCCCCAACGCCTGCCCAAGTAGAAGGTAGCCTTGTGCGCTCTTCTCCGGGTCGTTCTCGTGGCGCTTCTCCGTTCCTTCCATCACCTCCAACAGATCATAGTGGTCAAAGATGTTCTCCATCTTGAAGAACCACTCAGCAAAGTTGTCACCGTTGAACTTGTCAAGGCCAAACACTCTAGGCTCATCCCTAGAGGGTCCAAGGCTAGGTTGCACCGGAGCAACGGGTGGATCTTGGTGTTGACCTTGTGCTTGGGCGTCTTCTCTGCCTCCAGCACCTCTGCCACCCCCTTCCTCAGGTCTAGGCATGGTCGAGACGGTTCCAAGGGGCTCTGATACCACTTGTTATAATCACAATAGGCTTAGATGTGCCTATAATGAGAGATAGAGAGCACAATCGGATTTCCGTCAGACGACTTCAAATATTGATAACGATCTGGTCGCTGAATCAAACGGTGATCTGTAAATTGGATCTGAAGCGCGTTGCTGTCGTTTATCAGCAGCAAGTTGAATCATGAAATTCCATGAAGATTTGACGACGCTATGGCGGTTTGACTGGCAAGAGGTATAGCAGCCACTATAGTCTTAGGAGTACAAACTTAGCAAGAACAGTTCGAGAGGGAGATGGTTCCCAGCCTCTACATACCCCAAGAGCCGAGGTCCAGGTTGGTGGTACACCACCACAGAGTCCCCAACCATGAAGAGTCTCGAAACCAACCCTCCAAGGGGCTACACCAAGTGAAATGTAACACTACACGAAGTAACGTTACTATTTTCACTATTTAATATTTATCCGCGTCCCTTGGGCTTGAAATCTTGAGCTCTTGTTCTTGGATCCGCAAGATAAATTCTTCTTCAATTGATGGGGGCTTGCTGCACACACCTGCGACACGATGGATACTTCACACTCGACAAAATAGAAAAAACACATGCGACACACAAACGACGACTTGACATGCGAGTTGTAAAAACTCGCTAATGTCTTGACCGACACAAACCACATTGTGATACACCATTCAAACACACACACAAGGACTGGATAGCAATGACATAGACTCACAATTCATTCCATGCCATGCATGCACACACACAAACAAGGACGACAAGCCGAGTGCAAGCCATAGGGTTGCACCAACATCTGGGTCATGGGTCTGGCTGATGGGTCTGGCTGATGGGTCTGGGTCATGGGTCTAGGTCATGGGTCTGGCTCCTGTTTCTGGCTCATGGGTCTAGCTCATGGGTTTGGCTCATTCTTCTGGCTCATGGGTCATGCTCATGGGTCTGGCGCATGGGTCTTGCTCATGGGTCTGGCTCATGGGTCTGGCTCAAGGGTCTGGCTCATGGGTCTGGCTCATGGGTCTGGCTCAAGGGTATGGCTCATGGGTCTGGCTGATGGGTTTGGCTCAAGGGTATGGCTCGTGGGTCTGGCTGATGGGTCTGGCTCATGGGTCTGGCTCATGGGTCTGGCTCATGGGTCTGGCTCATGGGTCTAGTTCAAGGTTATGGCTCATGGGTCTGGCTCATAGTTCTGGCTCATGGTTCTGGCTGATGGGTCTGGCTCATGGGTCTGGCTCATGGGTCTGGCTCATGGTTCTGGCTCATGGGTCTGGCTGATGGGTCTGGGTCATGGGTCTGGCTCCTGGTTCTGGCTCAGGGGTCTGGCTCATGGTTCTGGCTCATGGGTCTGGCTCAAGGGTCTGGCTCATGATCTGGCTCATGGGTCTGGCTCATGGGTCTAGCTCATGGATCTGTCTCATGTGTCTGGGTCATGGGTCTGGCTCATGGGTCGGGCTCAAGGGTCTGGCTCGTGTGTCTGGCTCATGGGTCGGCCTCATGTGTCTGGCTCATGGGTCTGGCTCATGGGTCTGGCTCATGGGTCTGGCTCATTGGTCTGGCGCATGGGTGTTGCTCATGGGTCTTGCTCATGGGTCTGGGTCATGGCATTGGTGTTCGAGATAGGCTGCAATTTGGTTAACACAACTTTGTGTGTTGGCACTTTGTTGGTTTTAGGGATACACAAGTTTGTTAGGTTGGGTGTAGCTATGTTTTCATCCCCAACCTATCCCAACCCAATCCATCCCAAATCCCCACGATTTGGGAGGATTCCCTTGGGATTTCCTTTGATTCTCCCTTATCCCTTGCCATCCTCTCCGATGCTCGGTACTTAAGGATGTATGCTCTTGCTCATTTCAATCAATCAAGTTCTCAGTTTCTGATATGGTATGAGAGCTCGTTTCCGCCTAAGCGGCTCTTGATCCTCTCGCTCCGTTGGAGCTTAGCATTTGCGTCTTACGACGCAAAGCTTTTGTAGTCGCCTCAACTCAGCGCGGCGCTTCTCTTCGGGCTGACGCCCGTCGCCACGCATCTGCTCATCGCACCTGATCGGGCTGAGCCCGTCGCCCCGCATCTGCTCGTCGTACCTGATCGGGCTGAGCCCGTCGCCCCGCATCTGCTTGTCGCACCTGATTGGGCTGAGCCCGTCGCCCCGCATCTGCTCGTCGTACCTGATCGGGCTGAGCCCGTCGCCCCGCATCTGCTTGTCGCACCTGATTGGGCTGAGCCCGTCGTTCCGCATCTGCTCGTCGCACCTGATTGGGCTGAGCCCGTCGCCCCGCAACTGCTCGTCGTACCTGATCGGGCTGAGCCCGTCGCCCCGCATCTGCTCGTCGCACCTGATTGGGCTGAGCCCGTCGCCCCGCATCTGCTCGTCGTACCTGATCGGGCTGAGCCCGTCGCCCCGCATCTGCTCGTTGCACCTGATCGGGCTGAGCCCGTCGCCCCGCATCTGCTCGTCGCACCTGATTGGGCTGAGCCCGTTGCCCCGCAACTGCTTGTCGCACCTGATCGGGCTGATCCCGTCGCCCCGCATCTGCTCGTCGAAGCTGGACGAGCTGTCGCCCGTCGCCCTTGCAACAGCGGGGGGGTGCATCGGCGAAGCGGACAAGGGGGCAGCGGCGAAGCGGAAAGGGGGCAGCGGCGAAGCGGAAAGGGGGCAGCGGCGAAGCGGAAAAGGGAAAGGGGGGGTGGTCGCGGAGCAGCAGGATTGCAGCAGCATATCGAGAATTGATAAAGATTTCGGCGATCAGATTTCCTTCTTAATCGGCCGTTTTCGCTCTCCGAGCGTTGAAAATCCGCAAAAGAAAATCTGGTTTTTCGCGCGGAGCTAGGGTCCTTGGAGCATCATGGCATACCCTTCCGCGTCTCTCTCAAACCCGATCACTCCCTTGCGCCTCGACCCAAATGGCTCAAGCCCTAACTTCAAGGAGTGGAGCTATGGGGTTGACAAGCATCTCCTAAGCCGCAAGATTGAGGGGATTTGCCTCAAGGATGTCCTCCTCAATCGCGGCAAAGGAAAGATGCCGATCCTTCCCAAGAAGCTCTCAGCCACGGCCACAGAGGAAGAGTCAAAAGCGCATGAGGAATCCATGTCCAAGTATGACGAATCTTACAGCGTGTGGGAGCAAGCCGACGCCGCTATCATTGGCGTCTTCGTCGGCACTACCCCTTCCGAGCTCGTCAAAACTTACCATAACTACCCCTCCGCGCATGCCATTTGGGAGTACCTCAACGACCGCTTCCTCAACAAAACCGCTGTGGGGGTGGCAATACTCACCCCCCGCATGTTTCAAGTGCGTCTGGAGGAGTGCCCTGGAATGGCAGATTACGTCGCTGAGATTCAAGGGATTCATCAGGAGCTGAAGCAACTCGGCATTGTCTTCCCAGAGCAAGCCCCTGCAGCAGTTCTGCTTGTTGGGCTAACCCCCTCCTACAATGTCACCCGCTCCATGCTTCTCCATCTCCCGCCAGAAGAGCTAACCTTTGCCAAAGTCTCTTCCGCACTTCTCTCTGCTGAAAAAGACAACACTGCGCAGGCTCGTGCAAATGCGCTTCGCACTCCTGTCCCGGCTCCAGCATCACGTCCCAATCTGCCACCCACTCGTAACCGCTACCCACCCTGTCCTTACGTCATCAAGATGGGACCCCGTGCGGGTCAGGTGTGCGGCGGCACCAATCACCCGCTCGCCACCTGCTTCAAGAAGAAGGACGACGATTGGTTCGCCAAGAATGGTATCAACTCCAAGCCGCCCAACTGGCTTCGCATGCGCCAGCTCAACCATGTTGAGGCACAGGATAGTCAGGACTCAGCCGTTCATGCCCCTAGTCCTGATGTTCGTCTCGACCTGTTGTTCCCTGGCCTTCCCATGATCAATGAAACCAGTTCCCAGTACTCGGCGTCTCCACAAACACCATCCAAACCACTTGAATTCGTCCTGGACAGCGGCGCAACCCACACAGTCCTCCGAGACAAAGAGTCTTTCAAACCATACCAAGCACCCATTCCTCTCCTGGGCGCTGACTCCAGCTTCTCAACTGTTGCCCATGGTTCCTCCACTCTTCCATGCCCAGCCTTCCCATCTGGCACAGTCACTGGCCTATGCGTGCCCACTCTTCGGCACAACTTACTTGCACAACATGAGATTCAACGAGCAGGGGTAACCACTATCTTCCCAGCTCATTCCAATCATTGTGATCTCCTTGATCCCACCAACAATGCCCTCCTTGCACGCTTCATACTGACCGCCAACAACCTCTACACACTCCAAGTACCTCCATCTTCCACTGAAGCACACTCTACCTCCACCACATCATCGTGCTCCTGCCGTCAACTCACCGACCCAACCATTCTTTACCACCATCGTCTCGGGCATCCCAACTTCCGCATGCTCTCCGAACTTGCATCTAAGAAGTTGCTTCTTCACCTGCCCGACACACTTCCTCCACCCGCCACTTCTCCCGCTCCTCCATGCTTGGACTGCGCGCAAAGCAAACTACACCAGCTACCTCACCCTTCCTCGCCCTCCGCTTCAGCCGCCCCGCTTGACCTCGTCCACATGGACGTCTGGGGCCCAGCTCCACTACGCTCTCGTGGCGGGCACTCTTACTTCCTAGTGCTCGTTGACGATCACTCTCGATATGCGTCCGTCCACCTCCTCTCCTCCAAAGCAGCTGTTCCCGATGTCGTCATCGCATGGATTCGACAAGCCCAAAATCATTTCCGCACTTCAGTCAAGTGCCTCCATTCCGATGGCGGTGGCGAATTTCGAAACAATTCCCTTCAAGCGTTCTGTGCCTCCCAAGGCATTCGCCAGACCTTCACCCTTCCCCACAGTCCGCAGCAGAATGGCATTGCTGAAAGTCGCAATCGCACTCTCGTGCAAATCGCTCGCTGTCTTCTCACTCACGCTGGTGCACCACCTTCACTTTGGAGTTACGCCCTCCTTCATGCCACGCTGCTGTACAACCTTCACCCTCACCCTCTTCGTCCTTCCATCACTCCCGCTGAACTGTGGACCGGCACCAAGCCCAGTGCACGTGCTCTCCGCGTATGGGGGTGTACCGCTTATGTCCTCCTCAACCCTCAGGAACGTCGCACCCATGGCAGCAAATTTGCACCCAAAGCTCAACCCTGTGTCTACCTCGGCCACAACCTGGACTCTCCCGATTACCTTTTCCTCAATCCCTCCACCAATCAGCTCATTCGTAGCCGCGATGTCGCCTTTGACGAGAGTCGCCCTTTTTACCTCTCTTCACCACCCCCCACCGCTCCACCTTCGCTTGTGTGGGCCGATTTCGATACTTCACCCTCTCCACCTCCTCCCTCTGCCGCTCCTCCTGCGGCACCCTCACTCTCACCTCCACCATCTCCTTCCACTCTCTCTCACCCCTCTTCGCCCACTGGCTCAGTTGCCCGTTCACCTCCGCCCGCGCCTGCACTTCCCCCTGCACCCGCTCCTGCAGCTGCCCCTCCACCTCCCTCTCCTTCTGCGCCTCCCCCTGCCCCTGCACCTCCATCCCCGCCTTCACCTCCGCTTCCGCCTCCAACCTCGACCTCTCCTCCTGACTCGCCCATCACCTATCGTCGCCGCCGCCAAGGACGTTCTCATGTCGACGTCCCACCTGCTCCCCCACCACCTCCCTCCTCTCCTGTCCCTATTGCTCACCGCACCCGCTCTCATGGTCCCGCTCTGCCTCTCGCCCTCTCTGTTCGCATCTCCCTCAATCCGCCTCCTCCTGCCGGGGGTGCATCCATGCCTGGCCTCTTGGAGGATAGGGATGAGGAGCTGATCAAGATCAATGCTGCCATCCGTCAGCTCTGCCATCTTTTCCCCGATCTTGCCGACTCTCCAACTCTTAACTTCTCGGAAAATCCATCCATTCCAACCCCGAACTCGTATGATAAAGCCATCTCCGGACCACACTCCCCCCAGTGGCTCGCAGCCATGATCGCGGAGTGTGAAGCATTCATTCGCAACAACTCTTTCACGGACGTCTCTCCTCCGCGAGGAGTTAACATTGTCCGTGGCAAATGGGTTTTTCGCGTCAAGCAGCTGCCTGGCGAACTCCCAGTCTTCAAGGCACGATACTGTGCAAAAGGCTTCACGCAGAAGAAGGGCCTGGACTTCTTCGACACATTCTCTCCGACAGCCAAACTGCCCACGCTTCGGACCCTGCTGGACATCGCTGCTCGATGCAACTTTGACATTCACTCCATGGACGTCTCTGCTGCATTTCTCCAAGGGGATCTCCCCGAGGACATCTGCATGGAGCGTCCTCAAGGATTTCCCTTACCCTTTCCACCCGGCACGGTCTGGAAGCTGAATCGACCAGTCTACGGGTTGAAGCAGGCTCCTCGGGAATGGCACAAGAAGCTGAAGGCAACCCTCGAGTCACTCGACTTCCACCCCTCCTCAGCCGATCCGAGTCTCTTCATTCGCAAGAACGAGAACCCGTTCTTCATTCTCGTGTACGTTGACGATATGATTCTCGTCTCCAAGAACTCCGATCAGCTGGCAGCTGTTAAGCAAGCTCTTGGGGACGCTCTCGCCATGAAGGACCTCGGGGAACTCAAGAACTACCTTGGGATGGAAATCTCGCGGGATCGCGAAGCTCGAACCATCACTCTCTCTCAAGAGTTCTATGTGAACAACATCCTCAAGCGTTTTGCCATGGACAACGCCAAGCCAGTGGCCACTCCCCTTCCCTTGCAGCATGATCTGACCACTCCATCAGTTCCATCGCCTGAGCCTTGTGATGAGGCATACCCCGAGCTCGTCGGATCACTCATGTATGCGATGATGTGCACAAGGCCCGACCTCGCCTACCCCATCAGTGTGCTCTCGCGTTACGTTGCTGCCGGTCGACACACCAATCGCCACTGGTCGGCTGCTAAGCGCGTCCTTCGCTACCTCCAAGCCACCAAGGACTACGTCCTCACTCTCGGTGGCACGACCCCTCCTCACCTCAAGGGATACAGCGACTCCTCATGGGCTGATGATCAAGCTGACCGCCGCTCATCCCAAGGCTATTGCTTCACCCTTGGCAGTGGTGTCATCAGCTGGCGATCTACACGCTCATCATCTGTCTCATTGTCATCTTGCGAAGCTGAGCTATACGCAGGCACCATGGCAGCCCAAGAAGCTCGATGGCTTACCTACCTCATGGCTGAGCTCGGGTATCCTCAGCAGACCCCGACTCTGTGGTGTGATAACGAGAGCACCATCCACCTCACCAAAGACCCTGTCTTCCACCAACGAACCAAGCATATCGAATTGAGACACTTCTTCATGCGCGAGCTCGTCCAGCGAGGGCAGTTGTGCGTCAAGCATATTTCCTCTGACTGCAACCTCGCTGACTTGTTTACGAAGGCTCTTGGACGCCATGATCACTATCGTCTCCTCCGTACCATGGGACTTGGTGTCTCTACGGCTTCCGACGTTGCAGCCTAGGGGGTGTGTTAGAGATAGGCTGCAATTCGGTTAACACAACTTTGTGTGTCGGCACTTTGTTGGTTTTAGGGATACACAAATTTGTTAGGTTGGGTGTAGCAATGTTTTCATCCCCAACCTATCCCAACCCAATCCATCCCAAATCCCCACGATTTGGGAGGATTCCCTTGGGATTTCCTTCGATTCTCCCTCTTCCCTTGCCATCCTCTCCGATGCTCGGTACTTAAAGATGTATGCTCTTGCTCATTTCAATCAATCAAGTTCTCAGTTTCTGATATCTGGGTCATGGGTCTGCGTCATGGGTATGGCTCCTCGTTCAGGCTCATGGGTCTAGCTCATGGGTCTGGCTCATGGGTCTAGCTCATGGGTCTACCTCATGGATCTGCTTCGTGTGTCTGGCTCATTGGTCTGGCTCATGGGTCTCGCTCAAGGGTCCGTCTCATGGGTCTGGCTCATGGGTCTGGCTCATGGGCCTGGCTTATGTGTCTGGCTCATGAGTCTGGCTCATGGGTCTGGCTCATGGGTACGGCTCATCGGTCTGGCTCATGGGTCTGGCTAAAGGGTCTAGCTCATGAGTCTGGCCCATGGGTCTGGCTCATGGGTCTGGCTCGTGGGTCTTGCTCATGGGTCTGGCTCATGGGTCTGGCTCAAGGGTCTGGCTCATGGGTCTGGCTTAAGGGTTTGGCTCAAGGGTATGGCTCATGGGTCTGGCTCATGTGTCTGGCTCATGGGTCTAGCTCATGGGTCTGGCTCATGGGTCTGGCTCATGGGTCTGGCTCAAGGGTCTGGCTCATGGGTCTGGCTCATGGGTCTGGCTCATGGGTCTGGCTCATGGGTCTGGCACATGGGTCTGGCTCATGGGTACGGCTCATCGGTCTGGCTCATGGGTCTGGCTAAAGGGTCTAGCTCATGAGTCTGGCCCATGGGTCTGGCTCATGGGTATGGCTCGTGGGTCTTGCTCATGGGTCGGGCTCATGGGTCTGGCTCAAGGGTCTGGCTCATGGGTCTGGCTCAAGGGTTTGGCTCAAGGGTATGGCTCATGGGTCTGGCTCATGTGTCTGGCTCATGGGTCTAGCTCATGGGTCTGGCTCATGGGTCTGGCTCATGGGTCTGGCTCAAGGGTCTGGCTCAAGGGTCTGGCTCATGGGTCTGGCTCATGGGTCTGGCTCATGGGTCTGGCACATGGGTCTGGCTTATGGGTCTGGCTCATGGGTGTGGGTCATGGGTGTGGGTCATGGGTCTGGCTTAAGGGTCTTGCTCATGAGTCTAGCTCGTGGGTCTGGCTCATGGGTCTTGGCTCATGGGTCTGGCTCATGGGTCTGGCTCAAGGGTCTGGCTCATGGGTCTGGCTAAAGGGTTTGGCTCAAGGGTATGGCTCATGGGTCTGGCTCATGTGTCTGGCTCATGGGTCTAGCTCATGGGTCTGGCTCATGGGTCTGGCTCATGGGTCTGGCTCAAGGGTATGGCTCATGGGTCTGGCTCATGTGTCTGGCTCATGGGTCTAGCTCATGGGTCTGGCTCATGGGTCTGGCTCATGGGTCTGGCTCAAGGGTCTGGCTCATGGGTCTGGCTCATGGGTCTGGCTCATGGGTCTAGCTCGTGGGTCTGGCTCAAGGGTTTGGCTCAAGGGTATGGCTCATGGGTCTGGCTCATGTGTCTGGCTCATGGGTCTAGCTCATGGGTCTGGCTCATGGGTCTGGCTCATGGGTCTGGCTCAAGGGTCTGGCTCATGGGTCTGGCTCATGGGTCTGGCTCATGGGTCTGGCTCATGGGTCTGGCACATGGGTCTGGCTCATGGGTACGGCTCATCGGTCTGGCTCATGGGTCTGGCTAAAGGGTCTAGCTCAAGAGTCTGGCCCATGGGTCGGGCTCATGGGTCTGGCTCGTGGGTCTTGCTCATGGGTCTGGCTCATGGGTCTGGCTCAAGGGTCTGGCTCATGGGTCTGGCTCAAGGGTTTGGCTCAAGGGTATGGCTCATGGGTCTGGCTCATGTGTCTGGCTCATGGGTCTAGCTCATGGGTCTGGCTCATGGGTCTGGCGCATGGGTCTGGCTCAAGGGTCTGGCTCATGGGTCTGGCTCATGGGTCTGGCTCATGGGTCTGGCTCATGGATCTGGCACATGGGTCTGGCTGATGGGTCTGGCTCATGGGTGTGGGTCATGGGTGTGGGTCATGGGTCTGGCTTAAGGGTCTTGCTCATGAGTCTAGCTCGTGGGTCTGGCTCATGGGTCTTGCTCATGGGTCTGGCTCATGGGTCTGGCTCAAGGGTCTGGCTCAAGGGTCTGGCTCATTGGTCTGGATCATGGATCTGGCTCATGGGTCTGACTGATGGGTCAGGGTCATGGGTCTGGGTCATGGGTCTGGCTGATGGGTCTAGGTCATGGGTCTGGCTCCTGGTTCTGGCTCATGGGTCTGGCTCAAGGGTCTGGTCTGGCTCATGGGTCTGGCTAAAGGGTCTAGCTCATGAGTCTGGCTCATGGGTCTGGCTCATGTGTCTAGCTCATGGGTCTGGCTCATGGGTCTGGCTAAAGGGTCTAGCTCATGAGTCTGGCTCATGGGTCTGGCTCATGGGTCTAGCTCAACGGTCTGTCTCATGGGTCTGGCTCATGGGTCTGGCGCATGGGTCTGGCTCATGGGTCTGGCTCATGGGTTTGGCTCATGGGTCTGGCTCAAGGGTCTGGCTCATGGGTCTCGCTAAAGGTTCTAGCTCATGAGTCTAGCTCATGGGTCTGGCTCATGGGACAAGCTCATGGGTCTGGCTCATGGGTCTGGCTCATGGGTCAGGCTCATGGATCTGCTTCATGTGCCTGGCTCATGGGTCTGGCTGATGGTTCTGGCTCAAGGGTATGGCTCATGGGTCTGGCTCATGTGTCTGGCTCATGGGTCTAGCTCATGGGTCTGGCTCAAGGGTCTGGCTCATGGGTCTGGCTCATGGGTCTGGCTCAAGGGTCTGGCTCATGGGTCTGGCTCATGGGTCTAGCTCATGGGTCTGGCTTATGGGTCTGGCTCATGGGTCTGGCTCAAGGGTATGGCTCATGGGTCTGGCTCATGGGTCTGACTGAAGGCTCTGGCTCATGGGTCTTGCTCATGGGTCTGGTTCATGGGTCTGGCTCATGGGTCTGGCTCATGGGTCTGGCTCATGGGTCGGCTCAAGGGTCTGGCTCATGTGTCTGGCTCATGGGTCTGGCTCAAGGGTATGGCTCACGGGTCGGGCTCATATTTCTGGCTAAAGGTTATGGCTCATGGGTCTTGGTCATGGGTCTGGCTCATGTGTCTGGCTCATGGGTCTTGCTCATGGGTACGGCTCATCGGTCTGGCTCATTGGTCTGGCTAAAGGGTCTAGCTCATGAGTCTGGCTCATGGGTCTGGCACATGGGTCTGGCTCGTGGGTCTTGCTCTTGGGTCTTGCTCATGGGTCTGGCTCAAGGGTCTGGCTCATGGGTTTGGCTCAAGGGTTTGGCTCAAGGGTATGGCTCATGGGTCTGGCTCATGTGTCTGGCTCATGGGTCTAGCTCATGGGTCTGGCTCATGGGTCTGGCTCATGGGTCTGGCTTATGGGTCTGGTTCAAGGGTCTGGCTCATGGGTTTGGCTCATGGGTCTGGCTCATGTGTCTGGCTCATGGGTCTGGCTCATGGGTCTGGCTCATGGGTCTGGCTCATGGGTCTGGCACATGGGTCTGGCTAATGGGTCTGGCTCATGGGTCTGGGTCATGGGTGTGGGTCATGGGTCTGCTTTAAGGGTCTTGCTCATGAATCTAGCTCATGGGTCTGGCTCATGTTGGTGCAATCCTATGGCTTGCACTCGGCTTGTCGTCCTTGTTTGTGTGTGTGCATGCATGGCATGGAATGAATTGTGAGTCTATGTCAGTGCTATCTAGTACTTGTGTGTGTGTTTGAATGGTGTATCACAATGTGGTTTGTGTCGGTCAAGACATTTGCGAGTTTTTACAACTCGTTGTCAAGTCGTCGTTTGTGTGTCGCATGTGTTTTTTCTATTTGTAGAGTGTGGAGTGTCCATCTCGTTGCAGGTGTGTGCAGCAAGCCCCATCAACTCAAGAAGAATTTATATTGCAGATCCAAGACCAAGAGCTCAAGATTTCAAGCCCAAGGGACCCGGATAAATATTAAATAGTGAAAATAGTAACGCTACTTCGTGTAGTGTTACATTTCACTTGGTGTAGCTCCTTGGAGAGTTGGTTTCGAGACTCTTCGTCATTGAGGACTGTGTGATGGTGTACCACCAACATGGACCTCGGCTCTTGGGGTATGTAGACGCTAGGAACCATCTCCCTCTCGAATTCTTCTTGCTAAGTTTGTACTTCTAAGACTATAGTGGCTGCTATACCTTCTGCCTGTCAAACCGCCATACCGTCGTCAAATCTTCATGGAATTTCATGATTCAACTTGCTGCTGCTAGATAACAGCAACACGCTCCATATCCAACTTACAAATCACCGTTTGAGTCAGAAAGCAGATCGTTATCATTATTTGAAGCCGTCTGACAGAAATCCGACTGTGCTCTCTATCTATCATTATAGGCACATATAAGCCTATTGTGATTACAACAGCTCATAGGTCTTGCTCATGGGTCTGGCTCATGGGTCTGGCTCAAGGGTCTAGCTCAAGGGTCTGGCTCATGGGTCTAGATCATGGTTCTGGCTCATGGGTCTCGCTGATGGGTCAGGGTCCTGGGTCTGGGTCATGGGTCTGGCTGAAGGGTCTGGGTTATGGGTCTGGGTCATGGGTCCGGCTCCTGGTTCTGGCTCATGGGTCTGGCTCATGGGTCTGGCTCAAGGGTCTAGTCTGGCTGATGGGTCTGGCTAAAGGGTCTAGCTCATGAGTCTGGCTCATCGGTCTGGCTCATGTGTCTAGCTCATGGGTCTGGCTCATGGGTCTGGCTAAAGGGTCTAGCTCATGAGTCTGGCTCATGGGTCCGGCTCATGGGTCTAGCTCAACGGTCTGTCTCATGGGTCTGGCTCATGGGTTTGGCTCATGGGTCTGGCTCATGGGTCTGGCTCATGGGTTTGGCTCATGGGTCTGGCTCATGGGTCTGGCTAAAGAATCTAGCTCATGAGACTGGCTCATGGGTCTGCCTCATGGGACAAGCTCATGGGTCTGGCTCATGGGTCTGGCTCATGGGTCAGGCTCATGGATTTGCTTCATGTGTCTGGCTCATGGGTCTGGCTGATGGGTCTGGCTCAAGGGTATGGCTCATGGGTCTGGCTCATGTGACTGGCTCATGGGTCTAGCTCATTTGTCTGGCTCAAGGGTCTGGCTCATGGGTCTGGCTCATGGGTCTGGCTCAAGGGTCTGGCTCATGGGTCTGGCTCATGGGTTGGCTCATGGGTCTGGCTCATGGGTCTGGCTCATGGCTCTGGCTCAAGGGTATGGCTCATGGGTCTGGCTCATGGGTCTGACTGATGGCTCTGGGTCATGGGTCTGGCTCATGGGTCTGGTTCATGGGTCTGGCTCATGGGTCTGGGTCATGGGTCTGGGTCATGGGTCTGGCTCATGGGTCTGGCTCAAGGGTCTGGCTCATGTGTCTTGCTCATGGGTCTGGCTCATGTGTCTAGCTCTTGGGTCTGGCTCACGGGTCTGGCTCATGGGGCTGAGTGAAGGGTCTAGCTCATGAGTCTGGCTCATGGGTCTGGCTCATGGGTCTAGCTCAACGGTCTGTCTCATGGGTCTGGCTCATGGGTTTGGCTCATGGGTCTGGCTCATGGGTCTGGCTCATGGGTTTGGCTCATGGGTCTGGCTCATGGGTCTGGCTAAAGGGTCTAGCTCATGAGACTGGTTCATGGGTCTGCCTCATGGGACAAGCTCATGGGTCTGGCTCATGGGTCTGGCTCATGGGTCAGGCTCATGGATTTGCTTCATGTGTCTGGCTCATGGGTCTGGCTGATGGGTCTGGCTCAAGGGTATGGCTCATGGGTCTGGCTCATGTGACTGGCTCATGGGTCTAGCTCATGTGTCTGGCTCAAGGGTCTGGCTCATGGGCCTGGCTCATGGGTCTGGCTCAAGGGTCTGGCTCATGGGTCTGGCTCATGGGTTTGGCTCATGGGTCTGGCTCATGGGTCTGGCTCATGGCTCTGGCTCAAGGGTATGGCTCATGGGTCTGGCTCATGGGTCTGACTGATGGCTCTGGCTCATGGGTCTGGCTCGTGGGTCTGGTTCATGGGTCTGGCTCATGGGTCTGGGTCATGGGTCTGGGTCATGGGTCTGGCTCATGGGTCTGGCTCAAGGGTCTGGCTCATGTGTCTTGCTCATGGGTCTGGCTCATGTGTCTAGCTCTTGGGTCTGGCTCACGGGTCTGGCTCATGGGGCTGAGTGAAGGGTCTAGCTCATGAGTCTGGCTCATGGGTCTGGCTCATGGGTCTAGCTCAACGGTCTGTCTCATGGGTCTGGCTCATGGGTTTGGCTCATGGGTCTGGCTCATGGGTCTGGCTCATGGGTTTGGCTCATGGGTCTGGCTCATGGGTCTGGCTAAAGGGTCTAGCTCATGAGACTGGTTCATGGGTCTGCCTCATGGGACAAGCTCATGGGTCTGGCTCATGGGTCTGGCTCATGGGTCAGGCTCATGGATTTGCTTCATGTGTCTGGCTCATGGGTCTGGCTGATGGGTCTGGCTCAAGGGTATGGCTCATGGGTCTGGCTCATGTGACTGGCTCATGGGTCTAGCTCATGTGTCTGGCTCAAGGGTCTGGCTCATGGGCCTGGCTCATGGGTCTGGCTCAAGGGTCTGGCTCATGGGTCTGGCTCATGGGTTTGGCTCATGGGTCTGGCTCATGGGTCTGGCTCATGGCTCTGGCTCAAGGGTATGGCTCATGGGTCTGGCTCATGGGTCTGACTGATGGCTCTGGCTCATGGGTCTGGCTCGTGGGTCTGGTTCATGGGTCTGGCTCATGGGTCTGGGTCATGGGTCTGGGTCATGGGTCTGGCTCATGGGTCTGGCTCAAGGGTCTGGCTCATGTGTCTTGCTCATGGGTCTGGCTCATGTCTCTAGCTCTTGGGTCTGGCTCACGGGTCTGGCTCATGGGCCTGACTGAAGGGTCTTGCTCATGAGTCTGGCTCATGGGTCTGGCTCATGGGTCTTGCCCATGGGTCTGGCTCATGGGTCTGGCTCAAGGGACTGGCTCAAGGGTCTGGCTCATGGGTCTGGCTCATGGTTCTGGCTCATGTGTCTGGCTGATGGGTCTGGGTCATGGGTCTGGGTCATAGGTCTGGCTGAAGGGTCTGGGTCATGGGTCTGGGTCATGGGTCTGGCTCCAGGTTCTGGCTCATGGGTCTAGCTGATGGGTCTGGCTCATGGGTCTAGCTCATGGGTCTGGCTCATGGGACTGGCTCATGGGTCTGGCTCATGGGTCTGGCTGATGGGTCTGTGTCATGGGTCTGGCTGATGTGTCTGGCTCATGGGTCTGGCTCATGGGTCTTGCTCATGGGTCTGGCTCATGGGTCTGGCTCAAGGGTCTGGCTCAAGGGTCTGGCTCATGGGTCTGGATCATGGTTCTGGCTCATGGGTCTGGCTGATGGGTCAGGATCATGGGTCTGGCTCATGGGTCTGGCTAAAGGGTCTAGCTCATGAGTCTGGCTCATGGGTCTAGCTCATGTGTCTAGCTCATGGGTCTGGCTCATGGGTCTGGCCAAAGGGTCTAGCTCATGAGTCTGGCTCATGGGTCTGGCTCATGGGTCTAGCTCAACGGTCTGTCTCATGGGTCTGGCTCATGGGTCTGGCGCATGGGTCTGGCGCATGGGTCTGGCTCATGGGTCTGGCTCAAGGGTCTGGCTCAAGGGTCTAGCTCATGAGTCTGGCTCATGGGTCTGGCTCATGGGTCTAGCTCATGGGTCTGGCTCATGGGTCTGGCTCATGGGTCAGGCTCATGGATCTGCTTCATGTGTCTGGCTCATGGGTCTGGCTGATGGGTCTGGCTCAAGGGTATGGCTCATGGGTCTGGCTCATGTGTCTGGCTCATGGGTCTAGCTCATGGGTCTGGCTCAAGGTTCTGGCTCATGGGTCTGGCTCATGGGTCTGGCTCAAGGGTCTGGCTCATGGGTCTGGCTCAAGGGTCTGGCTCATGGGTCTGGCTCAAGGGTCTGGCTCATGGGTCTGGCTCATGGGTCTAGCCCAACGGTCTGTCTCATGGGCCTGGCTCATGGGTCTGGCTCAAGGGTATGGCTCATGGGTCTGGCTCATGGGTCTGGGTTATGGGTCTGGCTCATGGTTCAATCCCGTGGGTCTAGCTCATGGGTCTGGCTCATGGGTCTGGCTGAAGGGTCCAGCTCATGAGTCTTGCTCATGGGTCCGGCTCGTGGGTCTGGCTCACAGGTCTGGCTCATTGGTCTGGCTCATGGGTCTGGCTCATGGTTCTGGCTCATGGGTCTGGCTGATGGGTCTGGGTCATGGGTCTTGCTCAAGGGTCTGGCTCATGGGTCTTGCTCAAGGGTCTGGCTCATGGGTCTGGCTGAAGGGTCTAGTTCATGAGTCTGGCTCATGGGTCTGGCTCATGGGTTTTGCTCATGGGTCTGGCTCATGGGTCTGACTCATGGGTTTGGCTGATGGATCTGCCTCATGTGTTTGGCTCATGTTTCTGGCTTATGGGTCCGGCTCATGGGTCTGGCTCAAAGGTCTGGCTCAAGGGTCTGGCTCATGGGTCTGGCTCATGGGTCTGGCTGATGGGTCTGGCTGATGGGTCTGGGTCGTGGGTCTGGCTCATGGGTCTGGCTCCTGGTTCTGGCTCATGGGTCTGGCTCATGGGTCTGGCTCATGGGTCTGGCTCATGGGTCTACCTCATGGGTCTGGCTCATGTGTCTGGCTCATAAGTCTGGCTCATGGGTCTGGCTGATGGGTCTGGGTCATGGGTCTGGCTGATGGGTCTGGCTCATGGGTCTGACTCATGGGTCTGGGTCATGGGTCTGGCTCATGGGTCTGGCTGATGGGTCTGGCTCATTGGTCTGGCTCATGGGTCGGGCTCCTAGTTCTGGCTCATGGGTCTGGCTCAAGGGTCTTGCTCATGGGTCTGGCTCATGGGTCTGGCTCAAGGGTCTGGGTCATCGTCTGGCTCAAGGGTCTGGCTCATGAGTCTGGCTCATGGGTCGTGCTCATGGGTTTTGCTCATGGTTCTGGCTCATGGGTCTGGCTGATGGGTCTGGGTCATGGGTCTGGCTCCTGGTTCTGGCTCATGGGTCTAGCTCATAGTTCTGCCTGATGTGTCTGGCTCATGTGTCTGGCTCACGGGTCTGGCTCATGGGTCTAGCTCAACGGTCTGTCTCATGGGTCTGGCTCATGGGTCTGGCTCAAGGGTATGGCTCATGGGTCTGGCTCATGGGTCTGGGTTATGGGTCTGGCTCATGGTTCAATCCCATGGGTCTAGCTCATGGGTCTGGCTCATGGGTCTGGCTGAAGGGTCCAGCTCATGAGTCTTGCTCATGGGTCGGGCTCATGGGTCTGGCTCACAGGTCTGGCTCATTGGTCTGGCTCATGGGTCTGGCTCATGGTTCTGGCTCATGGGTCTGGCTGATGGGTCTGGCTCATTGGTCTGGCTCATGGGTCGGGCTCCTAGTTCTGGCTCATGGGTCTGGCTCAAGGGTCTTGCTCATGGGTCTGGCTCATGGGTCTGGCTCAAGGGTCTGGGTCATGGTCTGGCTCAAGGGTCTGGCTCATGAGTCTGGCTCATGGGTTTGGCTCATGGGTTTTGCTCATGGTTCTGGCTCATGGGTCTGGCTGATGGGTCTGGGTCATGGGTCTGGCTCCTGGTTCTGGCTCATGGGTCTAGCTCATAGTTCTGCCTGATGTGTCCGGCTCATGTGTCTGGCTCACGGGTCTGGCTCATGGGTCTAGCTCAACGGTCTGTCTCATGGGTCTGGCTCATGGGTCTGGCTCAAGGGTATGGCTCATGGGTCTGGCTCATGGGTCTGGGTTATGGGTCTGGCTCATGGTTCAATCCCATGGGTCTAGCTCATGGGTCTGGCTCATGGGTCTGGCTGAAGGGTCCAGCTCATGAGTCTTGCTCATGTATCGGGCTCATGGGTCTGGCTCACAGGTCTGGCTCATTGGTCTGGCTCATGGGTCTGGCTCATGGTTCTGGCTCATGGGTCTGGCTGATGGGTCTGGGTCATGGGTCTTGCTCAAGGGTCTGGCTCATGGGTCTTGCTCAAGGGTCTGGCTCATGGGTCTGGCTGAAGGGTCTAGTTCATGAGTCTGGCTCATGGGTCTGGCTCATGGGTTTTGCTCATGGGTCTGGCTCATGGGTCTGACTCATGGGTTTGGCTGATGGATCTGCCTCATGTGTTTGGCTCATGTTTCTGGCTTATGGGTCAGGCTCATGGGTCTGGCTCATGGGTCTGTTGTTGGAGATAGGCTGCAATTCGGTTAACACAACTTTGTGTGTTGGCACTTTGTTGGTTTTAGGGATACACAAATTTGTTAGGTTGGGTGTAGCAATGTTTTCATCCCCAACCTATCCCAACCCAATCCATCCCAAATCCCCACGATTTGGGAGGATTCCCTTGGGATTCCCTTCGATTCTCCCTTATCCCTTGCCATCCTCTCCGATGCTCGGTACTTAAGGATGTATGCTCTTGCTCATTTTAATCAATCAAGTTCTCAGTTTCTAATATGGTATCAGAGCTCATTTTTGCCTAAGCGGCTCTTGATCCTCTCGCTCCGTTGGAGCTTAGCATTTGCGTCTTACGACGCAAAGCATTTCTAGTCGCCTCAACTCAGCGCGGCGCTTCTCATCGGGCTGAGCCCGTCGCCACGCATCTGCTCGTCGCACCTGATCGGGCTGAGCCCGTCGCCACGCATCTGCTCGTCGCACCTGATCGGGCTGAGCCCGTCGCCCCGCATCTGCTCATCGCACCTGATCGGGCTGAGCCCGTCGCCCCGCATCTGCTCGTCGCACCTGATCGGGCTGAGCCCGTCGCCTCGCATCTGCTCGTCGCACCTGATCGGGCTGAGCCCGTCGCCCCGCATCTGCTCATCGAAGCTGGACGGGCTGTCGCCCGTCGCCCTTGCAACAGCGGGGGGGTGCAGCAGCGAAGCGGAAAGGGGGCAGCGGCGAAGCGGAAAAGGGAAAGGGGGGGTTGGTCGCGGAGCAACGGGATTGCAGCAGCATATCGAGAATTGATAAAGATTTCGGCGATCAGATTTCCTTCTTTATCGGCCGTTTTCGCTCTCCGAGCGTTGAAAATCCGCAAAAGAAAATCTGGTTTTTCGCAGAGCCCGTGCTGCGCGCAGCTCATTCGCAAAAGTCGGCGAAGTGCCTATCGGCGACTTAAGAGCTGCGCTTCGCGCGGAGCTAGGGTCCTTGGAGCATCATGGCGTACCCTTCCGCGTCTCTCTCAAACCCGATCACTCCCTTGCGCCTCGACCCAAATGGCTCAAGCCCTAACTTCAAGGAGTGGAGCTATGGGGTTGACAAGCATCTCTTAAGCCGCAAGATTGAGGGGATTTGCCTCAAGGATGTCCTCCTCAATCGCGGCAAAGGAAAGATGCCGATCCTTCCCAAGAAGCTCTCAGCCACGGCCACAGAGGAAGAGTCAAAAGCGCATGAGGAATCCATGTCCAAGTATGACGAATCTTACAGCGTGTGGGAGCAAGCCGACGCCGCTATCATTGGCATCTTCGTCGGCACTACCCCTTCCGAGCTCGTCAAAACCTACCATAACTACCCCTCCGCGCACGCCATTTGCGAGTACCTCAACGACCGCTTCCTCAACAAAACCGCTGTGGGGGTGGCGATACTCATCCCCCGCATGTTTCAAGTGCGTCTGGAGGAGTGCCCTGGAATGGCAGATTACGTCGCTGAGATTCAAGGGATTCATCAGGAGCTGAAGCAACTCGGCATTGTCTTCCCAGAGCAAGCCCCTGCAGCAGCTCTGCTTGTTGGGCTAACCCCCTCCTACAATGTCACCCGCTCCATGCTTCTCCATCTCCCGCCAGAAGAGCTAATCTTTGCCAAAGTCTCTTCCGCACTTCTCTCAGCTGAAAAAGACAACACTGCACAGGCTCGTGCAAATGCGCTTCGCGCTCCTGTCCCGGCTCCAGCATCGCGTCCCAATCCGTCACCCACTCGTAACTGCTACCCACCCTGTCCTTACGTCATCAAGATGGGACCCCGTGCGGGTCAGGTGTGCGGCGGCACCAATCACCCGCTCGCCACCTGCTTCAAGAAGAAGGACGACGACTGGTTCGCCAAGAATGGTATCAACTCCAAGCCGCCCAACTGGCTTTGCATGCGCCAGCTCAACCATGTTGAGGCACAGGATAGTCAGGACTCAGCCGTTCATGCCCCTAGTCCTGATGTTCGTCTCAACCTGTTGTTCCCTGGCCTTCCCATGATCAATGAAACCAGTTCCCAGTACTCGGCGTCTCCACAAACACCATCCAAACCACTTGAATTCGTCCTGGACAGCGGCGCAACCCACACAGTCCTCCGAGACAAAGAGTCTTTCAAACCATACCAAGCACCCATTCCTCTCCTGGGCGCTGACTCCAGCTTCTCAACTGTTGCCCATGGTTCCTCCACTCTTCCATGCCCAGCCTTCCCATCTGGCACAGTCACTGGCCTATGCGTGCCCACTCTTCGGCACAACTTACTTGCACAACATGAGATTCAACGAGCAGGGGTAACCACTATCTTCCCAGCTCATTCCAATCATTGTGATCTCCTTGATCCCACCAACAATGCCCTCCTTGCACGCTTCATACTGACCGCCAACAACCTCTACACACTCCAAGTACCTCCATCTTCCACTGAAACACACTCTACCTCCACCACATCATCATGCTCCTGCCGTCAACTCACCGACCCAACCAGTCTTTACCACCATCGTCTCGGACATCCCAACTTCCGCATGCTCTCCGAACTTGCGTCTAAGAAGTTGCTTCTTCACCTGCCCGACACACTTCCTCCACCCGCCACTTCTCCCGCTCCTCCATGCTTGGACTGCGCGCAAAGTAAACTACGCCAGCTGCCTCACCCTTCCTCGCCCTCCGCTGCAGCCGCCCCGCTTGACCTCGTCCACATGGACGTCTGGGGCCCAGCTCCACTACGCTCTCGTAGCGGGCACTCTTACTTCCTAGTGCTCGTTGACGATCACTCTCGCTATGCGTCCGTCCACCTCCTCTCCTCCAAAGCAGCTGTTCCCGATGTCGTCATCGCATGGATTCGACAAGCCCAAAATCATTTCCGCACTTCAGTCAAGTGCCTCCATTCCGATGGCGGTGGCGAATTTCGAAACCATTCCCTTCAAGCGTTCTGTGCCTCCCAAGGCATTCGCCAGACCTTCACCCTTCCCCACAGTCCGCAGCAGAATGGCATTGCTGAAAGTCGCAATCGCACTCTCGTGCAAATCGCTCGCTGTCTTCTCACTCACGCTGGTGCACCACCTTCACTTTGGAGTTACGCCCTCCTTCATGCCACGCTGCTGTACAACCTTCACCCTCACCCTCTTCGTCCTTCCATCACTCCCGCTGAACTGTGGACCGGCACCAAGCCCAGTGCACGTGCTCTCCGCGTATGGGGGTGTACCGCTTATGTCCTCCTCAACCCTCAGGAACGTCGCACCCATGGCGGCAAATTTGCACCCAAAGCTCAACCCTGTGTCTACCTCGGCCACAACCTGGACTCTCCCGATTACCTTTTCCTCAATCCCTCCACCAATCAGCTCATTCGTAGCCGCGATGTCGCCTTTGACGAGAGTCGTCCTTTTTACCTCTCTTCACCACCCACCACCGCTCCACCTTCGCTTGTGTGGGCCGATTTCAATACCTCACCCTCTCCACCTCCTCCCTCTACCGCTACTCCTGCGGCCCCCTCACTCTCACCTCCACCATCTCCTTCCACTCTCTCTCACCCCTCTTCGCCCACTGGCTCAGTTGCCCGTTCACCTCCGCCTGCGCCTGCACTTCCCCCTGCACCCGCTCCTGCAGCTGCCCCTCCACCTCCCTCTCCTTCTGCGCCTCCCCCTGCCCCTGCACCTCCATCCCCGCCTTCACCTCCGCTTCCGCCTCCAACCTCGACCTCTCCTCCTGACTCGCCCATCACCTATCGTCGCCGCCGCCACGGACGCTCTTATGTCGACGTCCCACCTGCTCCCCCACCACCTCCCTCCTCTCCTGTCCCTATTGCTCACCGCACCCGCTCTCATGGTCCCGCTCCGCCTCTCGCCCTCTCTGTTCGCATCTCCCTCCATCCGCCTCCTCCTGCCGGGGGTGCATCCATGCCTAGCCTCTTGGAGGATAGGCATGAGGAGCTGATTGAGATCAATGCTGCCATCCGTCAGCTCTGCCATCTTTTCCCCGATCTTGCCGACTCTCCAACTCTTAACTTCTCGGAAAATCCATCCATTCCAACCCCGAACTCGTATGATGAAGCCATCTCCGGACCACACTCCCCCCAGTGGCTCGCAGCCATGATCGCGGAGTGTGAAGCATTCATTCGCAACAACTCTTTCACGGACGTCTCTCCTCCGCGAGGAGTTAACATTGTCCGTGGCAAATGGGTTTTTCGCGTCAAGCAGCTGCCCGGCGAACTCCCAGTCTTCAAGGCACGATACTGTGCAAAAGGCTTCACGCAGAAGAAGGGCCTGGACTTCTTCGACACATTCTCTCCGACAGCCAAACTGCCCACGCTTCGGACCCTGCTGGACATCGCTGCTCGATGCAACTTTGACATTCACTCCATGGACGTCTCTGCTGCATTTCTCCAAGGGGATCTCCCCGAGGACATCTGCATGGAGCGTCCTCAAGGATTTCCCTTACCCTTTCCACCCGGCACGGTCTGGAAGCTGAATCGACCAGTCTACGGGTTGAAGCAGGCTCCTCGGGAATGGCACAAGAAGCTGAAGGCAACCCTCGAGTCACTCGACTTCCACCCCTCCTCAGCCGATCCGAGTCTCTTCATTCGCAAGAACGAGAACCCGTTCTTCATTCTCGTGTACGTTGACGATATGATTCTCGTCTCCAAGAACTCCGATCAGCTGGCAGCTGTTAAGCAAGCTCTTGGGGACGCTCTCGCCATGAAGGACCTCGGGGAACTCAAGAACTACCTTGGGATGGAAATCTCGCGGGATCGCGAAGCTCGAACCATCACTCTCTCTCAAGAGTTCTATGTGAACAACATCCTCAAGCGTTTTGCCATGGACAACGCCAAGCCAGTGGCCACTCCCCTTCCCTTGCAGCATGATCTGACCACTCCATCAGTTCCATCGCCTGAGCCTTGTGATGAGGCATACCCCGAGCTCGTCGGATCACTCATGTATGCGATGATGTGCACAAGGCCCGACCTCGCCTACCCCATCAGTGTGCTCTCGCGTTACGTTGCTGCCGGTCGACACACCAATCGCCACTGGTCGGCTGCTAAGCGCGTCCTTCGCTACCTCCAAGCCACCAAGGACTACGTCCTCACTCTCGGTGGCACGACCCCTCCTCACCTCAAGGGATACAGCGACTCCTCATGGGCTGATGATCAAGCTGACCGCCGCTCATCCCAAGGCTATTGCTTCACCCTTGGCAGTGGTGTCATCAGCTGGCGATCTACACGCTCATCATCTGTCTCATTGTCATCTTGCGAAGCTGAGCTATACGCAGGCACCATGGCAGCCCAAGAAGCTCGATGGCTTACCTACCTCATGGCTGAGCTCGGGTATCCTCAGCAGACCCCGACTCTGTGGTGTGATAACGAGAGCACCATCCACCTCACCAAAGACCCTGTCTTCCACCAACGAACCAAGCATATCGAATTGAGACACTTCTTCATGCGCGAGCTCGTCCAGCGAGGGCAGTTGTGCGTCAAGCATATTTCCTCTGACTGCAACCTCGCCGACTTGTTCACGAAGGCTCTTGGACGCCGTGATCACTATCGTCTCCTCCGTACCATGGGACTTGGTGTCTCTACGGCTTCCGACGTTGCAGCCTAGGGGGTGTGTTGGAGATAGGCTGCAATTCGGTTAACACAACTTTGTGTGTTGGCACTTTGTTGGTTTTAGGGATACACAAATTTGTTAGGTTGGGTGTAGCAATGTTTTCATCCCCAACCTATCCCAACCCAATCCATCCCAAATCCCCACGATTTGGGAGGATTCCCTTGGGATTCCCTTCGATTCTCCCTTATCCCTTGCCATCCTGTCCGATGCTCGATACTTAAGGATGTATGCTCTTGCTCATTTTAATCAATCAAGTTCTCAGTTTCTAATATCTGTCTCATCGGTCTGGCTCATGGGTCTGGCTCAAAGGTCTGGCTCAAGGGTCTGGCTCATGGGTCTGGCTCATGGGTCTGGCTCATGGGTCTGGCTGATGGGTCTGGGTCGTGGGTCTGCGTCATGGGTCTGGCTCCTGGTTCTGGCTCATGGGTCTGGCTCATGGGTCTGGCTCATGGGTCTGGCTCATGGGTCTACCTCATGGGTCTGGCTCATGTGTCTGGCTCATAAGTCTGGCTCATGGGTCTGGCTGATGGGTCTGTGTCATGGGTCTGGCTGATGGGTCTGGCTCAGGGTTATGGCTCATGGGTCTGGCTCATGGGTCTGGCTCATGGTTCTGGCTCATGGTTCTGGCTGATGGGTCTGGCTCATGGGTCTGACTCATGGGTCTGGCTCATGGGTCTGGCTCACGGGTCTGGCTGATGGGTCTGGCTCATGGGTCTGGCTCATGGGTCGGGCTCCTAGTTCTGGCTCATGGGTCTGGCTGATGGGTCTGGGTCATAGGTCTGGCTCATGGGTCTGGCTCATGGGTCTGGCTCATTGGTCTGGCTCATGGGTCTGGCTTATGTGTCTGGGTCATGGGTCTGGGTCATGGGTCTGGGTCATGGGTCTACCTCGAGGGTCTGACTCAACTGTCTAGCTCATGGGTCGAGCTCATGTGTCTGGCTCATGGGTCTGGCTCATGGGTCTGGCTCATGGGTCTACCTCATGGGTCTTGCTCAAGGTTATGGCTCATGGGTCTGGCTCATGGGTACGGCTCATGGTTCTGGCTCATGGTTCTGGCTGATGGGTCTGCCTCATGGGTCTGGCTCATAGGTCTGGCGGTCGGGGTCATGGGTATGGCTCATGGGTCTGGCTCCTGGTTCTGGCTCTTGGGTCTGGCTCATGGGTCTGGGTTATAGGTCTGGCTCAAGGGTCTGGCTTATGGGTCTGGCTCATGGGTCTGGCTCATGGGTCTGGCTCATTGGTCTGGGTCATGGCTCTGGCTCATGGGTCTGCCTCATGGGTCTGGCTCATAGGTCTGGCGGTCTGAGTCATGGGTCTGGCTCATTGGTTTGGCTCCTGGTTCTGGCTCATGGGTCGGGCTCATGAGTCTGACCCTTTGGGTCTGGCTCATGGGTTTGGGTCATAGGTCTGGCTCATGGGTCTGGCTCCTGGTTCTGGCTCATGGGTCTGGCTCATGGGTCTGGGTAATAGGTCTGGCTCAATTGTCTGGCTTATGGGTCTGGCTCATGGGTTTGGCTCATTGGTCTGGGTCATGGGTCTGGGTCATGTTATAATCACAATAGGCTTAGATATGGCTATAATGAGAGATAGAGAGCACAGTCGGATGTCCGGTCTTCAAATATTGATAACGATCTGGTCGCTGAATCAAACTGTGATCTGTAAGTTGGATCTAGAGCGCGTTGCTGTCGTCTATCCGCAGCAAGTTGAATCATAATATTCCATGAAGATTTGACGACGCTATGGCGGTTTGACTGGCAGGAGGTATAGCAGCCGTTATAGTCTTGGAAGTACAAACTTAGCAAGAAGAGTTCGAGAGGGAGGTGGTTCCCAGCCTCTACATACCCCAAGAGCCGAGGTCCAGGTTGGTGGTACACCACCACAGAGTCCCCAACCATGAAGAGTCTCGAAAACAACCCTCCAAGGGGCTACAACAAGTGAAATGTAACACTTCACGAAGTAACGTTACTATTTTCACTATTTAATATTTATCCGCGTCCCTTGGGCTTGAAATCTTGAGCTCTTGTTCTTGGATCTGCAAGATAAATTCTTCTAGAGTTGATGGAGGCTTACTGCACACACCTGCGACACCATTGACACTTCACACTCGACAAAATAGAAAAAACACATGCGACACACAAACGACGACTTGACATGCGAGTTGTAAAAACTCGCTAATGTCTTGACCGTCACAAACCACATTGTGATACACCATTCAAACACACACACAAGCACTGGATAGCAATGACATAGACTCACAATTCATTCCATGCCATGCATGCACACACACAAACAAGGACAACAAGACGAGTGCAAGCCATAGGGTTGCACCAACAGGTCATGGGTCTGGGTCATGGGTCTAGGTCATGGGTCTGGCTCATGGGTCTGGCTCATGTGTCTCGCTCATGGTTCGAGCTCATGTGTCTCGCTCATGGGTCTCGCTCATGAGTCCGGCTCTTGGGTCTACCTCATGGGACTGGCTCAAGGTTATGGCTCATGGGTCTGGCTCATGGGTCTACCTCATGGGTCTGACTCAAGGTTATGGCTCATGGGTCTGGCTCATGTGTACGGCTCATGGTTCTGGCTCATGGTTCTGCCTGAAGGGTCTGCCTCATGGGTCTGGCTCATAGTTCTGGCGGGCTGGGTCATGGGTTTGGCTCATGGGTCTGGCTCTTGGTTCTGGCTCATGGGTCGGGCTCATGGGTCTGACTAATGGGTCTGGCTCATGGGTCTGGGTCATAGGTCTGGCTCAAGGGTCTGGCTCATGGGTCTGGCTCATGGGTCTGGCTCATGGGTCTACCTCATGGGTCTGGCTCATGGGTACGGCTCATGGTTCTGGCTCATGGTTCTGCCTGATGGGTCTGCCTCATGGGTCTGGCTCATAGGTCTGGCGGGCTGGGTCATGGGTCTGGCTCATGGGTCTGGCTCCTGGTTCTGGCTCATGGGTCGGGCTCATGGGTTTGACAAATGGGTCTGGCTCAGGGGTCTGGGTCATAGGTCTGGCTCAAGGGTCTGGCTCATGGGTCTGGCTCCTGGTTCTGGCTCATGGGTCTGGCTCATGGGTCTGGGTAATAGGTCTGGCTCAAGGGTCTGGCTTATGGGTCGGGCTCATGGGTCTGGCTCATGGGTCTGGCTCATTGGTCTGGGTCATGGCTCTGGGTCATGGGTCTGGGTCATGGGTCTGGGTCATGGGTCTGGCTCATGGGTCTGGCTCGAGGGTCTGGCTCATGTGTCTGGCTCATGGGTCGAGCTCATGTGTCTGGCTCATGGGTCTGGCTCATGGGTCTGGCTCATTGGTCTGGGTCATGGGTCTGGGTCATGGGTCTGGGTCATGGGTCTGGCTCATGGGTCTGGCTCGAGGGTCTGGCTCAAGTGTCTGGCTCATGGGTCGATCTCATGTGTCTGGCTCATGGGTCTGGCTCAAGGTTATGGCTCATGGGTCTGGCTCATGGGTCTGGCTCATGGTTCAGGCTCATGTTTCTGTCTGATGGGTTTGGCTCCTGGGTCTTGCTCATGGGTCTGGCTCATAAGTCTGGCTCATGGGTCTGGCTGATGGGTCTGGGTCATGGGTCTGGCTGATGGGTCTGGCTCAAGGTTATGGCTCATGGGTCTGGCTCATGGGTCTGGCTGATGGGTCTGGCTCATGGGTCTGGCTCATGGGTCTGGCTCCTAGTTCTGGCTCATGGGTCTGGCTCATGGGTCTGGGTCATAGGTCTGGCTCAAGGGTCTGGCTCATGGGTCTGGCTCATGGGTCTGGCTCATGGGTCTGGCTCATTGGTCTGGCTCATGGGTCTGGCTTATGTGTCTGGGTCATGGGTCTGGGTCATGGGTCTGGGTCATGGGTCTGCCTCGAGGGTCTGACTCATGTGTCTGGCTCATGGGTCTGGCTCATGGGTCTGGCTCATTGGTCTAACTCATGGGTCTGGCTCAAGGTTATGGCTCATGGGTCTGGCTCATGGGTACGGCTCATGGTTCTGGCTAATGGTTCTGGCTGATGAGTCTGCCTCATGGGTCTGGCTCATAGGTCTGGCGGTCTGGGTCATGGGTCTGGGTCATGGGTCTGGCTCATGGGTCTGGCTCATGGTTCTGGCTCATAGTTCTGGCTCATGGCTCTGGCTCATGGGTCTGGGTCATGGGTCAATCTCATGGGTCTAGCTCATGTGTCTGGCTCATGGGTCTGGCTCATGGGTCTGGCTCATGGGTCTGGCTCACGGGTCTGGCTGATGGGTCTGGCTCAAGGTTATGGCTCATGGGTCTGGCTCATGGGTCTGGCTCATGGTTCTGGCTCATGGTTCTGGCTCATGGGTCTGGCTCATGGGTATGACTCATGGGTCTGGCTCATGGGTCTGGCTCATGGGTCTGGCTGATGGGTCTGGGTCATGGGTCTGGGTCATGGGTCATGCGTCATGGGTCTGGGTCATGGGTCATGGGTCATGGGTCTGGGTCATGGGTCTGGCTCCTGGTTCTGGCTCATGGGTCTGGCTCATGGGTCTGGGTCATGGGTCTTGCTCATTGGTCTGGCTCATGGGTCTGGCTCGTGGGTGTGGCTGATGGGTCTCGGTCATGGGTCTGGCTCATGGGTCTGGCTCATGGGTCTGGCTCATGGGTCTGGCTCCTGGTTCAGGCTCATGGGTCGGGCTCATGGGTCTTCGTCATATGTCTGGCTCAAGGGTCTGGCTCATGGGTCTGGCTCCAGGTTCTGGCTCATGGGTCTGGGTCATGTGTCTGGCTCATGTGTCTGGCTCATATGTCTGGCTCATGGGTCTGGCTCATGGGTCTGTCTCATGGGTCTGGCTCATGGGTCTGGCTCATGGGTCTGGCTCATGTGTCGGGCTCATTTGTCTGGCTCATGTATCTGGATCATCGGTCTGGCTCATAGGTCTGGCTCATGCGTCTGGCTCATGGGTCTGGCTCATGTGTCTGACTCATGGGTCTTTCTCATGGGTCTGGCTCATGGGTCCGGCTCATGGGTGTGGCTCATGGTACTGGCTCATGGTTCTGCCACATGGGTCTGGCTCATGGGTCTGCTTATGGGTCTGACTCATGGGTCTGGCTCATGGGTCTGGCTCATGGGTCTGGCTCATGGGTCTGGCTATTCGGACAGGATCATGGGTCTGGCTCATGTGTCGGGCTCATGGGTCTAGCGCATGGGTCTAGCTCATGGGTCTAGCTCATGGGTCTGGCTCATTGGTCTGGCTCATGGGTCTGGCTCATGGGTCTGGCTCATGTGTCCGGCTCATGGGTCTGGCTCATGGGTCTAGATCATGGGTCTGGCTCATGTGTCTGGCTCATGGGTATGGCTCATGGGTCTAGCTCATGGGTCTGGCTCATGGGTCTGGCTCATGGGTCTGGATCATGGGTCTGGCTCATGTGTCTTGCTCATGGGTCTGGCTAATGTGTCTGGCTCATGTGTCTGGCTCATATGTCTGGCTCATGTATCTGGAACATCGGTCTGGCTCATAGGTCTTTCTCATGGGTCTCGCTCATGTGTCCGGCTCATGGGTCTGCCTCATGGGTCCGGCTCATGGGTCTACCTGATGGGTCTGGCTTATGGGTCTGGCTCATGGGTCTGACTCATGGGTCTGGCTCATGGGTCTGGCTCATGGGTCTGGCTCATGGGTCTGCCGCATTACTCTCGCTCATGCGTCTGTCTCATGGGTCTGGCTCATGAGTCTCGCTCATGCGTCTGGCTCATGGGTCTGGCTCATGTATCTGACTCATGGGTCTTTCTCATGGTTTTGGCTCATGGGTCTGGCTCATGTGTCTGGCTTATGTGTCTGGATCCTCGGTCTGGCTCATGGGTCTTTCTCATGGGTCTGGCTCATGGGTCTGGCTCATGGGTCTGCCTCATGGGTCCGGCTCATGGGTCTACCTCATGGGTCTGGCTCATGGGTCTGGCTCATGGGTCTGGCTCATGTGTTTGGCTCATGGGTCAGGCTCATGGGTCCGGCTCATGGGTCTGCCTCATGGGTCCGGCTCATGGGTCTGCCTCATGGGTCTGGCTCATGGGTCTGGCTTATTGGTCTGGCTTATGGGTCTGGCTCATATGTCTGGCTCATGGGTCGGGCTCATGGGTCTGGATCATGGGTCTGGCTCATGGATGTGGCTCATGCGTCTGGCTCATGGGTCTGGCTTATGTGTCTGACTCATGGGTCATTCGCATGGGTCTGGCTCATGGGTCTTGCTCATGGGTCTAGCTCATGGGTCTGGCTCATGGGTCTGGCTCATGCGTCTAGCTCATGGGTCTGGCTCATGTGTCAGACTCATGGGTCTTTCTCATGGGTCTGGCTCATGGGTCCGGCTCATGGGTGTGGCTCATGGTTCTGGCTCATGGTTCTGCCTCATGGGTCTGGCTCATGGGTCTGCTTATGGGTCTGACTCATGGGTCTGGCTCATGGGTCTGGCTCATGGGTCCGGCTCATGGGTGAGGCTCATGGGTCTGGCTCATGGGTCTGGCTCATGGGTATGGCTCATGTGTCTGGCTCATGGGTCTGGCTTATTGGTCTGGCTTATGGGTCTGGCTCATGCGTCTGGCTCATGGGTCTGGCTCATGGGTCTGGCTCATGGGTCCGGCTCATGGGTCTGGCTCATGGGTCTGGCTCATGGATCTGGCTCATGCGTCTGGCTCATGGGTCTGGCTTATGTGTCTGACTCATGGGTCATTCGCATGGGTCTGGCTCATGGGTCTTGCTCATGGATCTAACTCATGTGTCTGGCTCATGTGTCTTGGTCATATGCCTGGCTCATGGGTCTGGGTCATGGGTCTGGCTCATGGGTCTGGGTCATGGGTCTGGATCATGGGTCTGCCTAATGGGTGTGGCTCATGTGCCTGGCTCATGTGTCTGGCTCATATGTCTGTCTCATGCGTCTGGCTCATGGGTCTGGCTCATGGGTCTGGCTCATGGGTCTGGCTCATGGGTCTGGCTCATGGATCTGGCTCATGCGTCTGGCTTGTGGGTCTGGACTTTGTGTCTTACTCATGGGTCATTCGCATGGGTCTGGCTCATGGGTCTTGCTCATGGGTCTACCTCATGGGTCTGGCTCATGGGTCTGGCTCATGCGTCTAGCTCATGGGTCTGGCTCATGTGTCAGACTCATGGGTCTTTCTCATGGGTCCGGCTCATGGGTCCGGCTCATGGGTGTGGCTCATGGTTCTGGCTCATGGTTCTGCCACATGGGTCTGGCTCATGGGTCTGCTTATGGGTTTGACTCATGGGTCTGGCTCATGGGTCTGGCTCATGGGTCTGGCTCATGGGTCTGGCTCATGGGTCTGGCTATTCGGACAGGCTCATGGGTCTGGCTCATGTGTCGGGCTCATGGGTCTAGCGCATGGGTCTAGCTCATGGGTCTAGCTCATGGGTCTGTCTCATTGGTCTGGCTCATGGGTCTGGCTCATGGGTCTGGCTGATGTGTCCGGCTCATGGGTCTGGCTCATGGGTCTAGATCATGGGTCTGGCTCATGTGTCTGGCTCATGGGTATGGCTCATGGGTCTAGCTCATGGGTCTGGCTCATGGGTCTGGCTCATGGGTCTGGCTCATGGGTCTGGCTCTTGTGTCTAGCTCATGGGTCTGGCTCATGTGTCTGGCTCATGTGTCTGGCTCATATGTCTGGCTCATGTATCTGGAACATCGGTCTGGCTCATAGGTCTTTCTCATGGGTCTCGCTCATGTGTCCGGCTCATGGGTCTGGCTCATGGGTCCGGCTCATGGGTCTACCTGATGGGTCTGGCTTATGGGTCTGGCTCATGGGTCTGACTCATGGGTCTGGTTCATGGGTCTGGCTCATGGGTCTGGCTCATGGGTCTGCCGCATTACTCTCGCTCATGCGTCTGGCTCATGGGTCTGGCTCATGGGTCTGGCTCATGGGTCTGGCTCATGCGTCTGGCTCATGGGTCTGGCTCATGCGTCTGGCTCATGGGTCTGGATCATGGGTCTGGCTCATGGATGTGGCTCATGCGTCTGGCTCATGGGTCTGGCTTATGTGTCTGACTCATGGGTCATTCGCATGGGTCTGGCTCATGGGTCTTGCTCATGGGTCTAGCTCATGGGTCTGGCTCATGGGTCTGGCTCATGCGTCTAGCTCATGGGTCTGGCTCATGTGTCAGACTCATGGGTCTTTCTCATGGGTCTGGCTCATGGGTCCGGCTCATGGGTCTGGCTCATGCGTCTGGCTCATGGGTCTGGATCATGGGTCTGGCTCATGGATGTGGCTCATGCGTCTGGCTCATGGGTCTGGCTTATGTGTCTGACTCATGGGTCATTCGCATGGGTCTGGCTCATGGGTCTTGCTCATGGGTCTAGCTCATGGGTCTGGCTCATGGGTCTGGCTCATGCGTCTAGCTCATGGGTCTGGCTCATGTGTCAGACTCATGGGTCTTTCTCATGGGTCTGGCTCATGGGTCCGGCTCATGGGTGTGGCTCATGGTTCTGGCTCATGGTTCTGCCTCATGGGTCTGGCTCATGGGTCTGCTTATGGGTCTGACTCATGGGTCTGGCTCATGGGTCTGGCTCATGGGTCCGGCTCATGGGTGAGGCTCATGGGTCTGGCTCATGGGTCTGGCTCATGGGTATGGCTCATGTGTCTGGCTCATGGGTCTGGCTTATTCGTCTGGCTTATGGGTCTGGCTCATGCGTCTGGCTCATGGGTCTGGCTCATGGGTCTGGCTCATGGGTCTGGCTATTCGGACAGGATCATGGGTCTGGCTCATGTGTCGGGCTCATGGGTCTAGCGCATGGGTCTAGCTCATGGGTCTAGCTCATGGGTCTGGCTCATTGGTCTGGCTCATGGGTCTGGCTCATGGGTCTGGCTCATGTGTCCGGCTCATGGGTCTGGCTCATGGGTCTAGATCATGGGTCTGGCTCATGTGTCTGGCTCATGGGTATGGCTCATGGGTCTAGCTCATGGGTCTGGCTCATGGGTCTGGCTCATGCGTCTAGCTCATGGGTCTGGCTCATGTGTCAGACTCATGGGTCTTTCTCATGGGTCCGGCTCATGGGTCCGGCTCATGGGTGTGGCTCATGGTTCTGGCTCATGGTTCTGCCACATGGGTCTGGCTCATGGGTCTGCTTATGGGTTTGACTCATGGGTCTGGCTCATGGGTCTGGCTCATGGGTCTGGCTCATGGGTCTGGCTCATGGGTCTGGCTATTCGGACAGGCTCATGGGTCTGGCTCATGTGTCGGGCTCATGGGTCTAGCGCATGGGTCTAGCTCATGGGTCTAGCTCATGGGTCTGGCTCATTGGTCTGGCTCATGGGTCTGGCTCATGGGTCTGGCTCATGTGTCCGGCTCATGGGTCTGGCTCATGGGTCTAGATCATGGGTCTGGCTCATGTGTCTGGCTCATGGGTATGGCTCATGGGTCTAGCTCATGGGTCTGGCTCATGGGTCTGGCTCATGGGTCTGGCTCATGGGTCTGGCTCTTGTGTCTTGCTCATGGGTCTGGCTCATGTGTCTGGCTCATGTGTCTGGCTCATATGTCTGGCTCATGTATCTGGAACATCGGTCTGGCTCATAGGTCTTTCTCATGGGTCTCGCTCATGTGTCCGGCTCATGGGTCTGGCTCATGGGTCCGGCTCATGGGTCTACCTGATGGGTCTGGCTTATGGGTCTGGCTCATGGGTCTGACTCATGGGTCTGGTTCATGGGTCTGGCTCATGGGTCTGGCTCATGGGTCTGCCGCATTACTCTCGCTCATGCGTCTGGCTCATGGGTCTGGCTCATGGGTCTGGCTCATGGGTCTGGCTCATGCGTCTGGCTCATGGGTCTGGCTCATGCGTCTGGCTCATGGGTCTGGATCATGGGTCTGGCTCATGGATGTGGCTCATGCGTCTGGCTCATGGGTCTGGCTTATGTGTCTGACTCATGGGTCATTCGCATGGGTCTGGCTCATGGGTCTTGCTCATGGGTCTAGCTCATGGGTCTGGCTCATGGGTCTGGCTCATGCGTCTAGCTCATGGGTCTGGCTCATGTGTCAGACTCATGGGTCTTTCTCATGGGTCTGGCTCATGGGTCCGGCTCATGGGTCTGGCTCATGCGTCTGGCTCATGGGTCTGGATCATGGGTCTGGCTCATGGATGTGGCTCATGCGTCTGGCTCATGGGTCTGGCTTATGTGTCTGACTCATGGGTCATTCGCATGGGTCTGGCTCATGGGTCTTGCTCATGGGTCTAGCTCATGGGTCTGGCTCATGGGTCTGGCTCATGCGTCTAGCTCATGGGTCTGGCTCATGTGTCAGACTCATGGGTCTTTCTCATGGGTCTGGCTCATGGGTCCGGCTCATGGGTGTGGCTCATGGTTCTGGCTCATGGTTCTGCCTCATGGGTCTGGCTCATGGGTCTGCTTATGGGTCTGACTCATGGGTCTGGCTCATGGGTCTGGCTCATGGGTCCGGCTCATGGGTGAGGCTCATGGGTCTGGCTCATGGGTCTGGCTCATGGGTATGGCTCATGTGTCTGGCTCATGGGTCTGGCTTATTGGTCTGGCTTATGGGTCTGGCTCATGCGTCTGGCTCATGGGTCTGGCTCATGGGTCTGGCTCATGGGTCTGGCTATTCGGACAGGATCATGGGTCTGGCTCATGTGTCGGGCTCATGGGTCTAGCGCATGGGTCTAGCTCATGGGTCTAGCTCATGGGTCTGGCTCATTGGTCTGGCTCATGGGTCTGGCTCATGGGTCTGGCTCATGTGTCCGGCTCATGGGTCTGGCTCATGGGTCTAGATCATGGGTCTGGCTCATGTGTCTGGCTCATGGGTATGGCTCATGGGTCTAGCTCATGGGTCTGGCTCATGGGTCTGGCTCATGGGTCTGGATCATGGGTCTGGCTCATGTGTCTTGCTCATGGGTCTGGCTAATGTGTCTGGCTCATGTGTCTGGCTCATATGTCTGGCTCATGTATCTGGAACATCGGTCTGGCTCATAGGTCTTTCTCATGGGTCTCGCTCATGTGTCCGGCTCATGGGTCTGCCTCATGGGTCCGGCTCATGGGTCTACCTGATGGGTCTGGCTTATGGGTCTGGCTCAAGGATCTGACTCATGGGTCTGGCTCATGGGTCTGGCTCATGGGTCTGGCTCATGGGTCTGCCGCATTACTCTCGCTCATGCGTCTGGCTCATGGGTCTGGCTCATGAGTCTCGCTCATGCGTCTGGCTCATGGGTCTGGCTCATGTATCTGACTCATGGGTCTTTCTCATGGTTTTGGCTCATGGGTCTGGCTCATGTGTCTGGCTTATGTGTCTGGCTCATGGGTCTGGCTCATGTGTTTGGCTCATGGGTCAGGCTCATGGGTCCGGCTCATGGGTCTGCCTCATGGGTCCGGCTCATGGGTCTGCCTCATGGGTCTGGCTCATGGGTCTGGCTTATTGGTCTGGCTTATGGGTCTGGCTCATGCGTCTGGCTCATGGGTCTGGCTCATGGGTCTGGATCATGGGTCTGGCTCATGGATGTGGCTCATGCGTCTGGCTCATGGGTCTGGCTTATGTTTCTGACTCATGGGTCATTCGCATGGGTCTGGCTCATGGGTCTTGCTCATGGGTCTAGCTCATGGGTCTGGCTCATGGGTCTGGCTCATGCGTCTAGCTCATGGGTCTGGCTCATGTGTCAGACTCATGGGTCTTTCTCATGGGTCTGGCTCATGGGTCCGGCTCATGGGTGTGGCTCATGGTTCTGGCTCATGGTTCTGCCTCATGGGTCTGGCTCATGGGTCTGCTTATGGGTCTGACTCATGGGTCTGGCTCATGGGTCTGGCTCATGGGTCCGGCTCATGGGTGAGGCTCATGGGTCTGGCTCATGGGTCTGGCTCATGGGTATGGCTCATGTGTCTGGCTCATGGGTCTGGCTTATTGGTCTGGCTTATGGGTCTGGCTCATGCGTCTGGCTCATGGGTCTGGCTCATGGGTCTGGCTCATGGGTCCGGCTCATGGGTCTGGCTCATGGGTCTGGCTCATGGATCTGGCTCATGCGTCTGGCTCATGGGTCTGGCTTATGTGTCTGACTCATGGGTCATTCGCATGGGTCTGGCTCATGGGTCTTGCTCATGGATCTAACTCATGTGTCTGGCTCATGTGTCTTGGTCATATGCCTGGCTCATGGGTCTGGGTCATGGGTCTGGCTCATGGGTCTGGGTCATGGGTCTGGATCATGGGTCTGCCTAATGGGTGGGGCTCATGTGCCTGGCTCATGTGTCTGGCTCATATGTCTGTCTCATGCGTCTGGCTCATGGGTCTGGCTCATGGGTCTGGCTCATGGGTCTGGCTCATGGGTCTGGCTCATGGATCTGGCTCATGCGTCTGGCTCGTGGGTCTGGACTTTGTGTCTTACTCATGGGTCATTCGCATGGGTCTGGCTCATGGGTCTTGCTCATGGGTCTACCTCATGGGTCTGGCTCATGGGTCTGGCTCATGCGTCTAGCTCATGGGTCTGGCTCATGTGTCAGACTCATGGGTCTTTCTCATGGGTCCGGCTCATGGGTCCGGCTCATGGGTGTGGCTCATGGTTCTGGCTCATGGTTCTGCCACATGGGTCTGGCTCATGGGTCTGCTTATGGGTTTGACTCATGGGTCTGGCTCATGGGTCTGGCTCATGGGTCTGGCTCATGGGTCTGGCTCATGGGTCTGGCTATTCGGACAGGCTCATGGGTCTGGCTCATGTGTCGGGCTCATGGGTCTAGCGCATGGGTCTAGCTCATGGGTCTAGCTCATGGGTCTGGCTCATTGGTCTGGCTCATGGGTCTTTCTCATGGGTCTGGCTCATGTGTCCGGCTCATGGGTCTGGCTCATGGGTCTAGATCATGGGTCTGGCTCATGTGTCTGGCTCATGGGTATGGCTCATGGGTCTAGCTCATGGGTCTGGCTCATGGGTCTGGCTCATGGGTCTGGCTCATGGGTCTGGCTCTTGTGTCTTGCTCATGGGTCTGGCTCATGTGTCTGGCTCATGTGTCTGGCTCATATGTCTGGCTCATGTATCTGGAACATCGGTCTGGCTCATAGGTCTTTCTCATGGGTCTCGCTCATGTATCCGGCTCATGGGTCTGGCTCATGGGTCCGGCTCATGGGTCTACCTGATGGGTCTGGCTTATGGGTCTGGCTCATGGGTCTGACTCATGGGTCTGGTTCATGGGTCTGGCTCATGGGTCTGGCTCATGGGTCTGCCGCATTACTCTCGCTCATGCGTCTGGCTCATGGGTCTGGCTCATGGGTCTGGCTCATGGGTCTGGCTCATGCGTCTGGCTCATGGGTCTGGCTCATGTATCTGACTCATGGGTCTTTCTCATGGTTTTGGCTCATGGGTCTGGCTCATGTGTCTGGCTTATGTGTCTGGATCCTCGGTCTGGCTCATGGGTCTTTCTCATGGGACTGGCTCATGGGTCCGGCTCATGTGTCTGCCTCATGGGTCCGGCTCATGGGTCTACCTCATGGGTCTGGCTCATGGGTCTGGCTCATGGGTCTGGCTCATGTGTTTGGCTCATGGGTCAGGCTCATGGGTCCGGCTCATGGGTCTGCCTCATGGGTCCGGCTCATGGGTCTGTCTCATGGGTCTGGCTCATGGGTCTGGCTTATTGGTCTGGCTTATGGGTCTGGCTCATGCGTCTGGCTCATGGGTTTGGCTGATGTGTCTGGCTTATGTGTCTGGCTCATGTGTCTGGCTCATGGGTCTGGCTCATGGGTCTGGCTCATGGGTCTGGCTCATGTGTGTGGCTCAGGTGTCTGGCTCATGGGTCTGGCTCATGGGTCTGGCTCATGGGTCTGTCTCATGGGTCTGGCTCATGTGTCTGGCTCTTATGTCTGGCTCATGGGTGTGGCTCATGTGTCTGCCTCATGGGTATGGCTCATGGGTTTGGCTCATGGGTCTGGCTCATGGGTCTGGCTCATGGCTCAGCATCCTTGCTCGCTTTGTGGTAGCAGATAGTGTGTTTAGGACCGAAATGACAAGCTGGGAGGCGATGCGGACTGGCTTGAAATCCAATCTACAAGATCACGTGATCAGGCCTGAAATGGCAATCTGGGAAAATATGCCTGAAATGGCAATCCGGTAGATGATGTGGTCAGGCCGGAATTGGCAATGTGGTAGATATTGTGGTCAGGCCTACGATGGCAATCTGGGTGATGATGTGGTCAGTCCTGAAATTACAATTTAGGATCTATGTGTTCATGCCTGCATCGCAAAAAAGGTGTGCTCGCAAAACGTTCGCGAATTATCTGTGCGGATGCTTTGCAAACGTTTTGCGAACAAGTGGGTGTAAATACCGTGCGGACTAAGATTCGAACACTTTGCGAATGCTTGGACAACATTTGCCAAAACACTCCGCGCGAGCATTCGGAAACGATGGGCGGTGTTGTCTCGAATGCAATATAGTGTTTCGTCAAATGCATTGCAATGCATATTTTGATGCTGCTTTGGATTTGTATGAAAATGATTTTGCATTCTTGCCATCCATTCTTTTTGTTCTGTTGACCATTGGTGTATCAAATGATGTTATTCATAAAAGTAAATGTACCACTATTACAAACGATATACACAATTTCTACCAGTGGTTACCAACCTAATTACCTAGAAATATGCAAGCCCCCAACAACCTAATAACGTATGCAGCATGCCCGTCCCGCACTACCACGAACAGAAACAGAGCGGCGGCACACCAACGACGTTGCCGACAACGTAAATTCTTGACGCCGACTTGCTATTCCTGCATGTGAAGTAAGAATTCATTTCAAAGTAAGCCCAATGTCCAAATTACCAACATAATAACAATTCTTACTATGGGAAAGTAGCGCGGCCTTGGTAATAAATTCCTGCGCATCAGGTTCAACCATTTGTTAAATTCCAAACAACCAGACTTTCAACACGAGGCTTACGAGGGGTGCCTCGAGGTTGGCTACAAATCTCTGCACGTCAGCTTAGACATTGTCGTGAAATTAGTCCGACGAATAAACGATTGGCGAGACTAAGAGACGTGCTTACCGGAAGAATAATATTTATGCTGGACTGAGTTACATGGCTAGCTGCGATAAAGACGAGCATCGTGAGCACACAGGCAAAACATAGTTAGATAGAAACTCCAGTTAACAAATGCCTTCAACCCCGAAGACGTATTAGCTCATGAACCTGCCAATAAGAAGGACAATTGTGAACAACAATAGCCACTTACAAGCTAATTAGTACCAGAAGATTAAAACGATAGAAATAACAGCTATCGCGAAATGACATACTCATGTTATCGTAAACCAAGAACGACCATGGTAACTGGTTAAAGTCTGGCAGAGGAAGAAGCTAATCACTAAGGGGGTGGGAAGGCAAGAGGGGGGGCTGAAACTGATACAGATTGAACTGCCGATGAATAATACTGTAAGAAAAGTCTAGCTGAAAGACATCAGTGGGCGCAAGGGGGCAGATAAGGAAGGATCAGAAGTCTGTGCTGGCAAGGATTGCTGGCATGTGAAGTGTGCAACGTGGTGGGCTGGGTGGTTGGGGCGAGCAGGGGGTTGAGCTGGATTTAGCCGTGCTGGAATCGCTCGGCCGATTTCGATTGGTTGGGCGAGGTGCATGGGCTGAGTTGGTTAGGGAAATTGGGTTGGGATTGGTTGGAACAAAGTGCAGGTATGGTAGGGGGTGGGAGTGTGGTTGGGGCGTGTTTCTATATGCACGACATGTTGTGAATCGGGGCGTGTTTCCATGTACACAAATATTAAGCAAATATTTCTGGATTTCAGGTTACGCGCGCGCTAGAATACGCTGTAATTTGCGATTCAATTTGGTTCAGTTCGGTATCTCAAAATTTTGTCCAGCTGGATTCGGAACCGCGATTCTGTTGGACTACGACCTTATAAGCAGTTGGAAGCAGGGTAGTGAAACCAGCAACAAAACCAATTTAAAATATTGCAATTTAAAACATTTAAATATAAAGTGGATACGCAGTGCAGATAGTAAGTCATAAACTTCACATGTGAAGAGTCGGGTTCGATCCCTGCGACCCTCGTTTTTGAGTAATTTTTGCACGTAGCACAGTTGGAAGATCCGAGTTCGAATCTTGAGGGGAACAAAATAAAACCATCTCTTGAAGAGATCAATACCTTACTTTGCACTTGCTGTTTCTACAAAGACATTGCCCAAATTAGAAGTAGTAGTACGTTTACTATCATAAAAATATCATAAACACACAATTCGTTTATTTTAACATTTCAGCTTCCCCGGATCGATGTTATAAACTTTGTACAAGTTTTAGTGTAGACTGACCGATTCTGTATGGAAATATAAGCCATCAGAACAAGATTATTATCAAGGTGTAACATTTACAAAACAACTCATTCGCGAAACAACTCATTCGCGGAAGACTCGCAAACCATTTACGTTAAACGAAACAGGAAAAAAACACTTGGCGAACACCTGGCGGACGATTTCCGACTATGCGGCCAGCTTCGAATGGCGTAAACGATCCGCTAACGTTGCACTTTTTGCGATGTGATGCAATCGTGCTTATGATATGGTCAGGGCTGAAACGGCTGAATTGGCAATCTAGCAAATGAAGTGGTCAGTCTTGAAATAGCAAACTGGCAAAAGTGATGGTGAGGCCTGAAATGGCTACCTGGCATACGCAGTGTTTATTCCTGAAATGGCTATCTGGCAGGTGATGTGGCCAGGCCTGAAATGACATTCTGCTAGATGATGTGGTCAGGCATAGAACGGCAATCTGGCAGATAAATTGGTAAGGCCTGAATTTGCAATCTGGCAAATAATGTGGCCAGGCCTGAAATGGCAATCTTGTAGATCATGTGAGAGCAGTCCTGAAATGGCAATTTGGGAGCTATGTGGACATGCCTGAAGCATTTGGTTTTAAGATGAATGCGATAGGGCCGCAAATCTGGCAAAACAAGAATCGAGAAACGAGACTGCAAAATGAGAATCACACCTAACGAGAACTGGTAACGAGAATGTGGTAGATGGCGTCGTCTATCACACCTTCTAATCCCCAGATGGGAATATGGCCCGGTTATTTGCAAAGGCTAGAATGGCAAACAGCCCAATATGGATTGTCATGCCCGAATCATTACCTGGCCAAGCCAAGTGTGATGGAAAATCTGAATAGCAGGTGCTGTCTTGAAGGAAGAGAAGCTACTAATGTACTCTATTTTCCCTGGACATTTATGTCAGCTGGAATGGCCATCTAGCTGGCCACTAGTTGTCTCGCCTAAAATGGCATCTAACAAGCGTTTTTTGAGTGACCAGGCCTGAAGTATATGGGCAATGAGATATTCATGCTTGTCAACAAATCTGGCCAAGTGAAGTGTCTACGCCTAAAGGCTACAGTGTATGGCTTATGTCTCTGGTTAATGGGCCTGTCTAATGTCTTTCGCAGATGTGTCGGACTTATGTGTCTGTCTGGTCTGTCTGGCTCATGTAACTGGCTCATGTGTCCAGCTCATGTGTCTGGCTCATGGGTGTGGCTCATGGGTTGGCTGGCTTGTGAAGGATATGGCAGAATGTGAAAGAACCGAGCACCCCGATGGATGGCAGGAAACTGGAAGAGTTGGGTTGGGGGGGTTTACCTGCAGAACTGTTCTCTTCAGTATCACCAAGCTAATGCAGTGCGTGCTTGCGTGGCATGTGCAAAAGTGACAATGAGCTGCATGTTTGGGTGAGATGTTTGGGAGTTTTGATAAGCCAGCGTCAGTGAACCTTGACCATCCTTCGGCTTCAATGGGTAACTCACAACTGCTGACTGAAGAGAATTTAACTACTTTGCCCGGCATGAGAACCTTGACCAACGTTTGGAAGAACATTGATATTCAAGGCCCTAAAAAAGATTACCCTGACTTCACAGGGCATCTTAAGGCCTGACAATGAAATCTCAGGAAATTGTACCGACCCACACGCTGCAACTCAGGAATTCAGGGGATTTTACCCTGAAAACGTAGGGTCTGGTTACGCTAAATAGCGAATCTGGCAAGTGAAGTGGTCAGGCTAGAATGAGACTCTAGGAATTGAATTATCAATGAGAATCCGGCCAGAAATATCATTTAGCAATTGAATTGTTCAGCACACAATGAGAATCCAGCCAGAAAGAGAATCCAGCAAATGATTTTGTCAGGCCATAACAAAGATAAAGCAAATGATATACTCTGTTGGAATCCAGACAAATCTAGTCCTCTCGTTTTTTCCGTAGGATTGTCTGGTCCTTTCGAATTTAGCAAGTTTATGTTTCCCAACCAAAAAATGACTATCTGGCAGGTGGTGTGGTCAGGCTTGAAATCGCAACCTGGCAGATGATGTGGTCAGGCCTGACTTGGATTATGGCAATTTCGTTGATATTTGGTAATCTGGCAAACCACGCGGTAAGGCCTAACGAGGGAACCTGGCAGATTGTGCAGTCAGGCATGGAATGGCAATTTTGCAGTTGATGCAAGATAGCATAGCTGTGTTTCAAATGCATGCCTTACCACATGCATGCCTTACCACAAGCATGCCTTACCAGATGCATGCCTTAACACAGTCATGTCTTATCACATGCATTTATTTTCACATGCATTTCTAATCACATGCAGGCGTTTTTTGTTCCTCTTTCTCCACAAGCCTTGCTCCATCTCTGTCGACGGTTTTCTGTATGTGAAGGGGATGGTTACACAGACACATATCAGTGCATTGAACTTGATGAACTTGATGAACGGCCAAGGGGGTGAAATAGTGTCCACAGCAGGCCTTGCCTTCAAAGTACTCTCTAAACGTCAAGCTACTCAAGGCAAGGTACCCAAGGCAAGGTACCCAAGGCAAGGTACACAACATCAAGTACAGTGCGCCATCCAATCTGGCACGTTGAACGATCATCGCTTCTCCGAGGCTAGAGGAGAGGGGACGAATGGCAGCAGTGTTACGATACCATCCAGAGTGCCGTATCACAGCACCACCGCCATCTCTCCCCTGCACCCTCGCCAAGCATCCCTTCACCTTCCAATGACCCCTCAGCCAGCCAGTTCTCTGCACCACCACTCTCTACTCTACTGCAGCAACATAGCAACAAGGTCCTGCTGGCCGTTGAGGCGGAGGAAGAGAGGGAGGGGCGTGGAGGAAGAGATGCGGGCGAGCAGAGAGGAGGCGAGAGCAGCATTGAGCCGAGTCTCCCCCACCAGAGAGAGCACTCTAGCAGTAGTAGTGGCAGCAGCGTTGGCTCCTGTGTTCACGTTTGCTGCAGCAGCCACCCAAGCACCTGGCAGAACCACCAGAGGGGTCAGGACTGAAGGCACCGAACCAGCAACCGAGCCCGCCACTGAACCAGCCAAATTTGCGACCGAGCCTGCTGCCTTGCCTGCTGAGCCTGCTACTTTGCCTGCGGTGCTAATTGCTGAGCCTGCAGTGTTGTCCACCAAGCCTGCAGCTGAACCTGCAGCATTACCTGCAGTGCCAGTGGCCAAACCTGCAGTATTTCCCACCAAGCCTGTTGCCGAACCTGCAAGGTTCCCTCCTGAGCCTGCTGCCTTCCCTGCAGTGTCAACTGCCGAGCCTGCGGCAGTGCCGACCAAGCCTCCTGCCAAGCCTGTAAGCCTCCCAGCAGATCCTGCCACCTTTCCTGCACTGCCAACAGTGGAGCCTGCAACAGTGCTAACCAAGCCTGCTGCCGAACCTGCCGCCTTTCCTGCAATGCCAGCTGCCGAACCTGAAAGATTGGCTGCCGAGTCTGCTGCAGAGCCTGCAAGGTTCCCTGCAGACCCTTCCACCTTTCCTGCAGTGCCTACTGCCGAACCTGCAGCGTTGCCCACCAAGCCTGCAGCCGAGCCTGCTGCGTTGCCCACCACGCCTGCTGCCGAGCCTGCAAGCCGCCCAGCAGAGGATGCCACCATTCCTGCGGTGCCAGCAGTGGAGCCTGCAACTTTGGCTGCCAAGCCTGCTGCTGAACCTGCGAAGTTCCCTGCGGATCCTGCCACCTTTCCTGCTGTGCCTACTGCCGAGCCTGCGGTGTTGCCCACCACGCCTGCTGCCGAACCTGCAACACTCCCCGCAGATCCTGCTGCCTTCCCTGCAGTGCCTACTGCCGAGCCTGCAACATTACCCACCACACCTACTGCCGAACCTGCAGGCTTCGCGGCCGCGCCTGCCACATTCCCCGCTGTCCTCCCCACACCAGAAATAGCTCCAGACACATCCGAAACAAACCCAGCAGGAACCACATTCAGGCTCGGCGACCCTCCAAGACTGGCTTGGGAGCTATCCGAAGCTGTGTTGGCAGCCGCTTTGGCACCCACATCAGTTGAGGATTCGAGGAGAGCGGAGGAGAGGGAGGGGATGGTGCAGGGGTTGCGTGTGACGATGGCTGGGGGTGAGGAGGGGGGCTGGGCCATGCCTTGCGCTGTGATCTTGTATGTGAGGATCACAGAGGTGCCCCTGGGGGGTGATGTGAGAGGGGAGGGAGATGGAGATGGACTGAGGGTCAGTGGGGTGGAAGGGCGAAGGGAGAGTAGGGAGGTAGCCTGAGTCTCTGACTTTAAATAGGTCATGCATTTTGTGGCAATGAGGGGAAATGAGAAGTTGGAGGTACCTTCTGAGAATGCTGATGTCAGCAATGCCGTTAATGTCGGATCTGACGTCAGCCATTCGCCCACCACAAGTGTTGAAGGTCCCATGGAGAGAAGCTGGTGGGAGGAAAAAACACAAAATAAAATAGCGCAGATTCGGGAAGTTTGACGTTGAAAATTTTCAGTTGTACCTGTAGTTAAGAGATTACAGCTTGTATTTTGGAGATTTTTGGTTGAAAATGGGCACTCCTAATGACGAGATGAAACTCACCCAGAATCTTGGAGCCGATTCCAAGCCCGGTACGCGCAGCGAGGGCAGATGGAGTGAGAACTGCTGAAGCAAAGGAGAATCAAGGTGCATATCGAGAGAGGTTCGGTACAGGAGAATCATGTTTAGTGATAGAAGCGCTCAAAGAGTTTTACGAGACTTCAATAGTTGAGGATTGATGATTTAGCTTCTCATATATCCACGAAAAGAACTGGAAATAGAGGAGGGTTGGGAGCTGGAAACCGGGACTTTGGAGACTCGGCATCCGAAGTCGCTCACCTGCAAGTACGATGACGACGAGCAGAGTCACAGCGGCGCGAGGAAACAAGCAACCCATATCGGTAGGCTGGGAAGAGGTCCCGCGAGTGAAGGAAGAGCACAGCAGAGAGTCGTACACTGGAGTCAGGTTGGAGGAATGGGTCTCCCAGAAGTGGGTTTGGTTGATTGTGCTGTCGTCGGAACTGAGGTGCCAAATGTTGGAAATGTTCGAAATTTATTCACCCTTTTCCGGGCCGCGAATTGAGTCCCGCGGCGCTTTCTGATTTTTGTTGGCGGTCGGGCAGGCCACGTGGCGGCTACGTTTGAACTACAGTGGCGGTGGGGCAGGCTGACTGCCGAAACCCGCAGGCCACCGAAAATGTTTCGCGTTGAAAGCAGTCAACGGTCAGTGTAGATTCGGACTTGATTGAACGCGGAAACACATTCCTCGATAGTAGGTTATGTAATCTGGAATCGTTTTTCTGAAAGAAAAACTCTCACATCACTTGTGAAACTAGGCTCGTCGTCTAGTTCGCGACGAGTAGCTGCTCCGCGGTACGAACTATCGATGCCACAAGTTGTGGCTGGTTCGAGTGAGAACCTAGCGGCGGTTAGCATGTTAGCCGGGTAGGGTTTTCCGCAGAGCTTGGTTATTGCTTGGCAACAACTTGAAGGTGGTAGGAGTCCGTTGCGATAAGTGATGACGATGTGTTCAGAAAGGGGTACGCCGATGACGCGACCATTTATTTTCCTGTCGAAATTAGAAGGGCGCGGTAGGATGGTTAGGCCCAGGCGCCGGTGGGAAACGCAGACGATTACAAACCTAGCAGCATGGGCTTTCCGTGGCCTAATAGACGACCTAGTCCGGTTTACGTCGGTAGTACTTAGCAAGCTCGGTTCCTGCAGTTGGGTCAGACGCGGAGGGTGCGGTGCGGGCGATAGAAGCAAGGAGGTCGTTGGTGAGAGAGCCCATTTCCCGCGAAATCAAGGTGCGACGGACTTAGCGGTATTTGTTCCTGCAGGTGTTGACTGGACCTCTTAGGGACCTCTTATCTGTCGACCGTAAGACGCGGGTAGCAGCGGCATCTCCCAGTGGCGCTTGCAGATCCTTGCTGGGCAGCACGAGAAGAAAACGCCGACATGGGGCTCATCGTGGGCGCTGCTTTGCTGTGCTCTCGCCGGCAGGAGTCTCCGCCACCACGTCCTCTCGTTCTCCGTGAGTGGAGCGCTTTCATGCTCTCTGCCGCTGCGCTGGTGCTGCGCTGGTGTTATCCGCTTTCATGCTCTCTGCCGCACACCATCAGTTTTCCCATAACCTCCCCATAACCTCCCCATAACCTCCCCATAACCTCCCCATAACCTCCCCATAACCTCCCCATAACCTTTCGCCATTCCTTGTACCCTTCCAAATCACCTTCCCAATCAGTATCACCTTCCTGTCGTAGTGCAACAACCCCCCCCCCCCCTCCCCCACCCCTCTCACCCCTCCCCTCCCTTTTTCGCCCGCCAGGTACACCGCCTCGTGGTGTGTCAGAGGCTCTGGTCTACCCTTAACCCTACAACGTTCCCAAGGGCACCATCCTCTTTGTCCCTGTAAGCTCCCTCTCTCCCACTCTCCCTCACTCTTCCTCACTCTCCCTCACTCTTGCCCCTTCTTCTCTCGGCTCCCCTTAACCTTCTCCATCCCCCCCTCTCTCACACTCCTCGCTTCTCTTTTCTGCGTGGCTGAGGGTGCTGCCTGCGTGTTGCATCCACGCATCAACGCCATTCTATCCGCCCTTCCGTGCCCTCCCCCACCAACCCCCACCCCCTCGTCAGGTGTTCAGCCCAAACCGCTCAGCCCTCTCCTGCAAGAAGAGCAGCCGGGGGAGTTTCATCCGATGCTGATCATGGCACACACTGCCCGTCCCATCACGTCCTTCCCATCACCTCGTCTCCCCCCTTCCCCTTTCCTTCTTTCCCCCACCCCCCCTCCCCCCCGGACCCTTCACATGTTCAACATCAGTCGCTCGCCACACTTATGGGAGCAGCCGGAGGAGTTTCGCCTGGGGCGGGCAGGCCGGTACTGCTTCCCTCGCTGATCTCTCCCTTGCTTCCTGGCCGCTGCTGTCCCTCTCGCCTCTCCTCCCCGGCCCCCCACTTCCCTCCCTGCACCCCTCTCCCTTCAGCCATTCAACATCAACCGCTCGCCGCACTTCTGGGAGCAGCCGGAGGAGTTTCGCCCGGAGAGGCCAGGGCTGGTACCGCTTCTGCTCGCCTATCTCTCTCCTGTTTCCGTTCCCCTGCTGCTGACCTCTCTCCTCCCCGCCCCTCCCCCTTTTCCTCACTTCCCTTTCCCCCTTCAGGTGTTCAATATCAACCGCTCGCCGCACTACTGGGAGCGGCCTGAGGAGTTTCTGGGCGCACGTATTTCCCATCCACCCATACTGTCCCCTCCACTCTTTTCCCCAACAGTCCCCCAACTCCCCTTCCCCCCTTCCCCCCTTCCCCCCCCCCCCCCCCCCCCCCCCCCCTTTGGGTGTTCAACATCAACCGCTCGCTGCACTACTGGGAGCAACCAGAGGAGTTTCGCTGGGAGCGGTTTTTCTCCCGTCCGGCCTTCCTGCCCACGCCTCCCCGACGTGCATCCCCAACGGGCTGGAGCTGCTGCTGCACACCAAAGCTGGGCTCTGGTGCACGCTGAAGCCCAGGGGCGCTGCTGCTGGGGCTGGAGCTGCTGCTGCAACGGCGACAGTGACGGCATGATTGTGGATGCTGATGTTCTCTGACAGATTCAGTGTGCGTTCCCGTCCCGCCTGCTTCCCCACCCCTCCCCAACGTGCATCCGCGTTTCAAGGTTTGTGGCCGAGAGTTGCCGCCTCATGACGTCGCTCTCTGCCACCCCGCCCTTGCCGGCCGCACTGTCAGATGGCGCACCGCCCATGGCTGAGGGGCCAGCACTGCCACTCCCACTTCTTTCTTTAGCCATCAAGAAACCACTTCTTTCTCCCACTCCCACTCCCACTCCCACTCCCACTCCCACTCCCACTCCCACTCCCACTCCCACTCCCACTCCCACTCCCTCTCCCACTCCCACTCCCTCTCCCACTCCCTCTCCACCCATGAAATGCCAGTCATTTTCATTCAGGTGGCGTCTGACTTCGCCTTGCTGCCCTTGGGTGGCGGGCTGCGCAAGTGTGTGGGCGACTAGTTGGTGCTGATGGAGTCCACAGTAGCGCTCGCCATGCTCAGATTTAACATCTGCCTGGAGGACACAGAGGTGGTTATGGGCACCACCATGCACACCAAGGCGGGGCTCTGGTGCACGCTGAAGCCTAGGGACACTGCTGCTGGGGCTGGGGCTGCTGCTGCAGCAGTGACAGCGACCGCATGATTGTGAATGCTCAACGTGCGCCTGGACGGTCCGCATAAGGAGACAGAGATGGCGATGGGCGCCACCATGCACCCCAAGGCTGGGCTCTCGTGCAGGCTGAAGACAAGGGGGGGTGCTGCCGCGGCAGCTGCAACAGCAATTGCATGATTGTGTCAACTTATACATATTATCTATGTAGAAGTTATAGGCTAGACTGAGGTATGCTTCTAGTGAGTACAACCAACTAGTATTTGTTCTAGGTTTCCACCTCTAGTAATCATTCGTTTCTACGTTAACATGGTATCACGCTTAGGTTAGGATCCCCCCGCCTACCGCTTCCGCCCGTCGCGCCTCCTAGGCCCCGTCGCGCCCCCTAGGCCCCGTCGCGCCCCCCCTGGGCCCCGTCGCGCTCGTTAGGCCCCGTCGCGCCCCCCCTGGGCCCCGTCGTGCCCGCTGGGCCCCGTCGCGCCTCCTAGGCCCCGTCGCGCTCCCCCTGGGCCCCGTCGCGCCCACTGGGTCCCGTCGCGACCCCTAGGCCCTAACGCGCCCCCGCTGGGCCCCGTTGCGCCTCCTAGGCCCCGTCGCGCCCCCCATGGGCCCCGTCGAGCCCGCTGAGCCCCGTCGTGCCTCCTAGGCATCGTCGCGCCTCCTAAGCCCCGTCGCGTCCCCCCCCTCTGGGCCCCGTCGCGCCCGTTCGGCCCCGTCGCGCCCCTCCTAGGCCCCGTCGCGCCCGCTGGGCCCCTTCGCGCTTCCTAGGCCCCGTCGCGCCTGCTAGGCCCCGTCGCGCCCCCCCTGGGCCCCGTCGCGCCCGTTAGGCCCCGTCGCGGCCCCCCTGGGCCCCGTCGTGCCCGCTGGTCCCCGTCGCGCCTCCTCGGCCCCGTCGCGCCCCCCCTGGGCCCCGTCGTGCCCGCTGGGCCCCGTCGCGCCCGTTAGGCCCCGTCGCGCCCGCTGGCCCCTGTCGCGCCTGCTGTTAGCGCTCGCCCGCCTGGCCTCCTCCTAGTGCCGCTCGGCCTCCTCCTAGTGCCGCCCGGCCTCCTCCTAGTGCCGCCCGGCCTCCTCCTAGTGCCGCCCGGCCCCTTCCTAGCGCCGCCCGGCCTCTCCTCAGCGCTGCCCGGCCCCTCCTCGTGCCCGACTGGCCCCTCCCAGCACCAGCCCGGCCCTAGAGCACCTGCCCGCCTCCCCTGCTCGGCCTGCCGTGTCCTCTCGGGCCCTGTGTCTTCTGCTTGCCTGCGCTGGGACGCCTAGCTGCTGCCCTACTGGAGAGTGCTGCCGCCGTGTCCCCGCGCCGCTGTGCTCCTGTGCCGCTGAGGAGCTGTGCTGCTGTGCCGCTGTGTCGCTGAGGAGCTGTGCCGCTGACCCTGCACGATGGCTGACTTTGTGCTCCGCCTGGACGCTGAGGGCCACACGGTTGACTTCGCCGCCTGGCTCTCCGATCTTCGCCGCCAGCTTACAGGTCAGCGCCAGGATGGCCACTCTCTGGTTGTCCATGCTGATGGCTTGCTCCCCCGTCCCCCTGCACCTACTCCCCTCCCTGCTGACCCCTCCTCTGATGACCGTGAGGCTTTCTCTACTGCTGCGCTAGCCTGTGCGGTCTGGGACTCACGCGATGCAGTAGCTCAGGTTGCTATTAGTCACGCCCTCCCTGTGTCTGAGCGCTCGCGTTTTGCTACTGTTGAAACGGCCAAAGCTTATTTAGACGCCGTTATTGCTCGCTATTCCACCCCTGCCTCCGCTTCTGCTGGCCGCTTGCTCTTTCCGATGCTGTTCCCAGACCTGGCTGCCTTCCCTACTGTCGCAGATTTTGCCACTCATTTGCGTGCCCTAGAGACTCGCTATCGCACTGCCAGCACTGCTGCCCAGCTCACTGCGCTCCCCCCTCCTTTCTGCATGACGCTCTATTTTATCGCTATGCGCCTGCCAGACCGCCTCGCTAGTGCTCGCGACCACTTTCTTAGCCAGCACCCGGGTGACCTCACCCTGACCGCCTTTGTCGACACCCTCACTGAGATCGAGACTCGCCAGCGCACTATCGCTCAGTCGAGCGGTGCGCCGGCAGTCTCTATCTTTCACGGTTGTGCCCCATCCCCGTGCACGTTCACTGACGTTTCGGCTGCGGTCGCCACGGCGACCCCTCTTACCGAGACGGCTGCTGCTGTCCACCCGCAGCAGCGCTCGCGTCGCGGTGGCCGTGGCCGCCAGGGAGGTAGGGGTGGTGACGCAGGTGGTAGTGGTCGTGGTGGTGGTGACGGTAGTCCGCCTGAGGGGACTACCACCGGTGGGCAGGAGCAGCAGTCCCAGCAGCAGCAGGACCAGCCCCAGCCGCAGCCGCCGTCCCAGCAGCACCCGCCGCAGCCGTGGGCTCGTCTCCCGCCTGGTTGGCCCGGCACCTCCGGAGGCGGTGGCCGTGGTGGCGGCCCGCGCAGCTTGGCGTCTACTAGCGGCTCCAGTGCTGTGACCTGCCAGTACCAGCTTCAGACCGGGCCTCTCCGCGGCACTCTGTGCCGCCGCCCGCACCCGACCGCCCACTGTTTCCGCCGCCTCGACGATCTTTTTCGTCGTCGCTTTGGCCCGGCCCCGGACCTCCCTGACTGGCACAGCCTGCTCCGCCAGGGCGTGCCGATCTTTGAGTTAGACATGGATCAGATAGGTGCTGCTTTGCATGCTTTGTATGCTGACGCTTCTAGTGTTGATGGATCTTACTACCATGTGTACTCTAGTTTAGGTGTTTCACCCTTGTGTAGCTTAGCTTCCCCTGCTGCGACAGGCGTAGGACTGCCTAGGTTGCCTAGTCTAGTCGCTGCACCGGCTCCGTCCGCGGCCTCCGCCACTGCGTCGCTGTCCTTCACTCTCGACTCTGGTGCTTCTGCCTGCTTCTTCCGCGACTGTTCCACGCTCACGCCGCTTGCTGCACCTGCTGTTGTCTCTCTCGCTGACCCCTCTGCGGGTCCGGTCGTCGCGCGCAGTTCTACGTCCCTTCCCTGTCCGGCAGTTCCCTCGGGCTCCCTTACTGGCCTCCACGTTCCCTCGTTCTCCAGGAACCTGGTTGGTGTCGGCTGTCTCCAGGACCTCGGCGTCACCACCACGTTCCCCGGGCACGAGCGGTTCGCTGTCTGTTCTGAGGCTGTCTCAGGTTCCCCCCTTGCGACGTTCCCCCGGGACCCGGTGTCCGGTCTGTTTACCCTACACACCGCTTCCCCCCCGGTTGGTGCGTCCTCCCAGGTCGCTGCAGCTTGCTCGTGTCGGTCCCTCACTCACCCCTCCCTTCTCTGGCACCACCGCTTAGGTCACCCTGCTCTCCCGCGTCTGCGTCACATGTCCCAGCACGGTCTTGTCTTAGGTCTCCCCGCGTCGCTCCCTGCCCTTCCTCCCTCGACTGCGCCACCGTGCACGCCTTGCGTCGAGGGTCGGCTCCGCCGTGCTCCTCACTCCTCCTCGCTGCGTCCTGCTACTGCCCCCCTTCAGACCCTGCACTTGGACGTTTGGGGCCCTGCCCCCGTCCCCGGACCGCGCGGTGAGCGCTACTTCCTTGTGCTCGTTGACGACTACACGCGCTACACCACGGTGTTTCCCCTGGAGCGGAAGGCCGACGTGCCCGACGTTCTTCTCCCGTGGGTTGTAGCTGCGCGTCTCCACCGCGGTCTCCCCGTGTTGTGTCTCCACTCCGACCGTGGCGGCGAGTTCGCCTCTGGTCGGCTTGGACAGTTCTGTCGTGCGGAGGGCATCACCCAGTCGTACACGTTGCCGGACTCGCCACAGCAGAATGGGGTTGCTGAGCGCCGCATCGGCTTGGTCATGGAGGTCGCCCGTACCTCCATGATCCATGCCGATGCCCCCCATTTTCTGTGGCCGTTCGCTGTTCGCTACGCGGCTCACCAGCTTAACCTGTGGCCACGCTCCCAGCGGCCGCAGGTTTCGCCGACCCTCCTTTGGACCGGGTCCCCCGGTGACGCGTCTGCGTTCCACGTCTGGGGCTGCCTTGCTCACGTTCGTGCCTCTGGCACGGACAAGCTCACTGCCCGCACTGTCCCCTGTGTCTTCCTCGGTTTCCCCCTGGACTCGTCTGACTGGCTTTTCTACCACCCGCCGTCTCACCGCTTCCTCCACTCTCGTGACGTCACCTTTGACGAGTCCGTCTCCTTCTACCGCCGCTTCCCTCACCGAGGTCTCCCAGTTGCCCCCCCCCTTTTCCTTGCTCCCTCTCCCCCGGTAGCCCCTGCCCCTCTCCCGCCTCGTCCTGCCCCGTCTGGTGTCTCCCACGTTACTCCCCTCCCGTCGGTTGTCCCCGTTGAGGAGTCTGCTGACTCTGGTGGTACCCCCGGTCCGTCCTTGCCGCGTCCCCCTTCCCCAGTGCCTCCGCCCCCACTGTCGCAGTCGCCGACCCCGCTGCCGCCGCCGTCGCCGTCGCCGCCGCATCCGTCGCCGCTGTCGCCGCCACTGCCGCCGCTGCTCTCGGCCCCTGGGGGTGCTGGTGTGGAGGAGGGTGTTCGTCCTGCGGCTTCTGGGGGTGCCGCTGGTGTTGGAGGGGGTTCTCGCTCTTGGGGTGTTGGTTCTGGGGGTGCTGCTGTTGAGTGTTCTGCCGACGGTCGTTCTGCCTCTGCTGGTCCGAGAGTTCCGGCCCAGCCGTCGTCGCCGCCACAGCAGCCGTCGCCGCCGGTTTCCGCTCTCCGCCTGCTCGGCCTTCCCTCCCCGGACCGCGCGCCGGTGTCTCCCCCACCGCCTCCTGACCTCCCTGTCTACGGTCCTGTGTTCCCGCCGCCAGACTCGTCTCCGGCCCGTCTTCCTCCTCGTTCCCCTCCTGTGTCTCCTCCGCTGTCCCCTGACCCTACCCCTCCGTCTCACGTTTGGGCTCGCCGTCCCTCCCGTGCCCGTCCCGTCTCTCCTGTCCTGCCCACCCACCCTATGTTGCTCCGTTCCCACTCGTCTCGTCCTCCCCTCCTCCCGTCCCCTCCTCCCTCGTCCCTTGCTGTTGCACCTCCTCCGTTCTCTGACTACCTCCGTGCTGCTCGTCCCCTTGTCCCTCGGGTCCTTGCCTCTCTTGTTACCGACCCTGCTGTTCCTGTCTCGCGCCTTGACGCGCTTGTCGCTGCTGTCGCTGACTTCGCTTCTACCCGCCGCCTTGACTACGCTACCGCTCTGGTCTCTGACCCTGCCCGTCCTCTGTCCGTCGGGGGTGCTCCTGCCCTTGGCAGTGACGTCCTAGAGGACAGGCAGTACGAGCTGGCTTTCCTTTCCGAGGCTGCTCCCCATCTCTGCTCCATGCTGTTAGTCCCTGAGGGTGACCCAGACGCCTTCGACATCCCGACCCCTCGCACCTACGCTGAGGCCACCTCGGGACCTTGGGCCTCTCAGTGGATAGCTGCCATGGAGCAGGAGATGGCATCTTGGAGATCCACCGGCACTTACGTCGACGCAGTTCCCCCGCCTGGGGTGAACGTAGTCGATGGTCGGTGGCTCTTCAAGGTGAAGCGCCCCCCTGGAGAGCCGCCTGTCTTCAAGGCGCGCTACGTGGCCAGAGGTTTCAGTCAGCGCGAGGGGGTTGACTTCTTCCAGACCTTCGCCCCGACCCCGAAGATGACCACTCTTCGGGCGCTGCTACACGTAGCAGCACAGCGTGACTACGAGCTTCACTCTCTCGACTTCTCTACTGCCTTTCTTCAGGGCAGCCTACACGAGCAGGTCTACCTGCGCCGACCACAGGGCTTCACTGGTACCTTCCCTCCTGGGACCCAGTGGCTTCTCAGGCGCCCGGTCTACGGCCTGCGTCAGGCTCCCCGCGAGTGGCACGACACGCTACGTGCCACGTTAGCAGACCTGCAGTTCTTTCCGTCCTCTGCTGACCCTTCACTGTTTGTGCGTTCCGGCCAGACTCCGTTCTACATCCTTGTCTACGTAGACGACCTGGTCTTCGCTACTCCTGACAGGGACGCACTGGCCTCTGTGAAGGCTGAGCTGCTGAAGAGACACACCTGCACTGACCTTGGAGAGCTGCGTCGCTATCTTGGCCTGCAGATCTCTAGGGACAGAGCAGCACGCACCATCACTCTGACCCAGTCACACTTGGTGCGTCAGGTCCTTCAGAGGTTCGGTCTTCAGTTCTCCTCCGCACAGCCCACACCTCTACCCGTAGACCATGGGCTCTCTGCTCCCGTTCCTGAGGAGCCAGTAGAGCCCAGTGGCCCCTACGCAGAGCTGGTGGGTTGCCTCATGTACCTGATGACTTGCACTCGCCCAGATCTCGCATACCCTCTCAGCATCCTGGCTCGCTTTGTGGCTACAGGCAGACACCGACCTCAGCACTGGTCTGCCGCTAAGAGGGTTTTGCGTTATCTTGCTAGTACATCAGGCATGGGGTTAGTGCTAGGAGGACGCAGGCCAGTGGTCCTTACTGGGCACACAGACGCTTCTTGGGCAGACGACGCTGAGACGCTCAGGTCGTCGCAGGGCTACTGTTTCAGCCTTGGTTCGGGTGCTATCTCTTGGAGATCCACTCGCTCGTCGTCTGTGGCTCAGTCTAGCTGTGAGGCTGAGATCTACGCTGGTGCCATGGCGGCACAGGAGCTCCGCTGGCTGACCTTCTTGCTCACAGACTTAGGTGAGCGGCCTAGCTCTGCCCCGGTCCTGTACGCTGACAACAGGGCCATGATACTCCTGTGTCAGGAGCCTCGGCTTGAGGGCAGAGCGAAGCATATCCAGCTGCGGTACTTCCTCCTGCGCGAGCTACAGCAGCGCCGCCAGGCCCGCGTAGTTCACTTGGCCTCAGGTGCCAACACAGCTGATATCTTTACTAAGGCGCTTGCGCCTAAAGATCATCAGCGGCACTGTGTACAGCTTGGTCTTGTTCCTATAGCTGCTCCCCTGTTAGGATCCTGATTGTGTACTCTCTATTATATATGCTTGTCAGACTGGCCTTGTGGCCTTACCTCCAGTGGCTGGACTAGTAGTGCCACCCTGGCTTGCTTGAGTTTTGGTTGTATTCTTGCTGACTGGTCTCCAGACCCCTGCCTCAGTGGTTGGACTAGTAGTGCCGCCCTGAGCTGTTTGCTTCTTGTTTAGTTTCACCCCTTGTCTAGCCTAGGGGGTGTGTCAACTTATACATATTATCTATGTAGAAGTTATAGGCTAGACTGAGGTATGCTTCTAGTGAGTACAACCAACTAGTATTTGTTCTAGGTTTCCACCTCTAGTAATCATTCGTTTCTACGTTAACAGATTGCTGGGAGGCAGTTGAACGGTAACTTAAAATGTAGTTGTGCTAGATCAAACTGCTGTTGTGTGGGGATGCTTGCTGCACCAGCGTTGGGCATTTGAAGTGAGATCCACATGATGATTCTTGCTTGGGCATACCCATCCCACCTGACACTGCCTTCGTAAAACATTATTTCCACAACCGAATGAAAGAAGCATACATGTGCCTGCAACTGATCTTCTGATTACAAATATCAACATAGGGTCCTAGGACATGTACATGCACAGATAACCCAATATGGCAAAACCTACGTACAAGCAGCACATCTATTCCCAACAGCAGCTGGGACTTGTGACATTCCAATCACGGATGCTTCAGGAGCTCCTCCTGTGCACCCTGCTGCTGCACCAGCCTGGCCTCACCTGCCTCTCATGCGCCAAGCCCTCTCTCTTCCCCGCCTGCTGCTTCACCCCCTCACTGCCACACACACCACTTGCCACTGCTCTGCCACCGCCCCTCCCACCTGCTGCTGCCCTCCCACCTGCTGCCTTCACAGCAGCCTGCCTTCCCCCTGCTGCCCTCCCTGCTGCTCTCTCCCCACACCCACCCCCCTCTCTCCTCTCCACCTGACTCGCATGGCTGCTGCTGGCCTTGCCAGCCTGGCCTTGCATGCTAGCAGATGGTGCAGATAGTGCAGCACCCTTAACTGATGATGGACCAGCGTGTGATTTCGTTACTCCTGCTGCAGCACATGGTGCTTCAGACTCTGCTACAGTTGCTGCTGCTGCAGATGCGGAAGCCACCGTTGTGCGAGTCAGCTTTGCCACAGCATCAGCATACTTGGCGACAATCCAGTCTGGCATTGCCATTTTGGTCTTCTCAATGTCCATGGCCCGTACCTCCTTGCTCAGCTTGTCGAACCTGGCTTGCCACTCTTCATGTGAACGCAAGATCCTTCCACGCGCCTCGCCACACATGATAAGCCCATTGCTGCTGAAGTCGTTCTCGCCTGAGCTGCTTTCAAACTGCACCTGGCAAACCGTCTCCGCAGCTGGGCTCACCGATGGCGCAACCGACTTCTGCACTGGGCTCACTGATGGTGCAGCTGATTCTGCTACACTCGCTGCTGCTGCAGATGCAACAGGGACGTTTTTCCGAGTCAGCTTCGCAACATCCTTAGCATACTTGGCCACTATCCAGTCAGGCATGGCTGCCTTGGTCTTCTCAATGTCCATGGCACAGATCTCCTCACACAGCTTCTTCCAGCTCGCCTCCCTCTCTTCGCGTGAGCGGATAACACTTCCACTCGCCTCACCAGACACCCTCAGCCCGTTGCTGCTGCACGCGTTCGCGCTCTCAACTGGGTTCACTGATGGTGCAGCAGCATCCGCTACAAGCACTGCTGCTGCAGCTGCAGGAGTCACGCTAGTATCCGTCACCGCTGATGCAGTCAGAGCCACAGGAACCACAGGCGACACCAGAACCACGGCCACAGGCGTAACCACAGAAGATGGTGCGACCGGAGCAGCCGCAGCCTTCCCTCCAAACCGGCCAATTCCCAGCCTCTTAACGTCCGATGAGTCAGTGATCTGAACCTTCTTTATCTTCTGAAGGCGATCAGCATCGGAGTGGCCTTGGGAGGAAGACGCCTGCATCTGCTTCGTCAGATTCTCCAGCAGGGGCCTCACGCTCTTCAGACGCACGCTGCTGCAGGAGCTGACACAGTCGCTGGTGTTGGTCGCCGTCTTGGTGTCGCACGCAGCAGCAGGGAGTAGTAGATCCGGAACTTTATGAACGGCTGATTTGACAGGAGAGTATGCAGAAGGAGAGAAAGCCGTACAAGGCGTGCCGAACCTGCCAATGCCTCTGGTAGGCGTTGCAGGACTGGAGGTTGGTGAAGCAGCGTTGATGGTCTTCGCCATTCCGCCGTTAACGACGCAGCAATCCGCACCAGAGGCCATGTTAGTTGATTGTAGTTGAGCAGATCGCTTGAACAGAAGCTTGTTGACGGATGTCCGGTCGTATGATCAGGAAAAGCTAGCTGAAATCGGCTTGGCTTTCAGTCAGATTTCGCAAAGCTGAGAATTGTGCTCTCAGCAGTTGAAGAGCAGGGGTACCAAAAGTGTTGAACCAACGATGAGAATGACAAGATCAAACTCTCGCGAGCCCATTACTACTCCACTCCGCCCTCGGCCGCTCAAACCCTCGCCTCGAGGCCCCAAATGGCTCCACTGGCTTCCCATTGGGGTTTCACCAAACGTCTGCCTCGCTATCCCCCTTGATAGCACGCCATGTCACGTGAAATCGGCGGTTTGAAATGACAGAGAAGGTTCATCGCAGGCATTCCCGAGGCGGCTTCGGTTGGGGTTGCAGATTCGTGCATCATGGAGCCGCCTGATCTACTTTCCCGCCAACAATTCGAACCAAACCACGGACGAGCGTAGGCGAATCATTTCGCCAGGCCATCGCAAATCCGCTAACGACGGATCCGGCGAACGAACGTTTGGTCGAGCTTCACTTTCGTGTTTGCTCGAGACGCCTTCTCCGTTGGCGCCTCTTTTTCGTCGCCAGCTACATGCTGATGAGAATCTGGAGCCGTCGACTGTTACCATCGATCTGTAACTACTGACGAGCTGGGCGAATGGTTTTCGAGGAATCCCCAGACGACGGATCTGGCCGTCTGTTTCGCTCGCAGAGGGATAATCGTGAGTGGCTCCAGCTGGATGACAGTGATGGGGGCTTTGGGATTGCCGAGCAAGAGGAGGGAGGGAAGCTGAATCTGTCCGCTTTGTTGAGTCCTTCGAATATTCGTCATAGCGAGTGTACTGCAAATCGATCCCACCGCACGATATATTTCACAACTTGCATAGGGTTTGAAAGAACTTAGATGCAGTCAAGTCGACAATTAAAAAAAAATCATCACAAAATTTCGTGTCTAAAAAATATTAGAGAAGATTATTTGATTATAGTAGAAAGGCAATATGCCCAATATGAATTGTCGTGCCCAAGGTATTTTATTGCTAGGTCGCTAATGGGAAACTGGCCAAATGGAGAGCTCTCTGTTTTTTTTTGGATAAAAAGGGGGTTTCTTCGTTGGTGTTATCAAACTTAGAAGTTCTCCAAGGCAGAATGCGAATCCGAATAATAATGCAATAGAAAAAAAATGGTCACGTCAAATAATAACCTAGTAAAGGACGTGGCTAGGCCCGAAGTAGAAATGGGAAAATGGAGAGTTCAAGCTAGATTGAGACTCTAGCGAATGAATCGGATTGTCAGGCCAGACCGAGGATCTGTCTAGTGAAGTGGTTAGGCCAGATTGTGACTAGCAATTGAAGAGATCTCGCTAGAGTAAAATTAAATTTCGCAAGTGAAGTGGTCAGGCCCTTGAAAATCTTGCATTTTCAATGGACAGGCCAGAAGGGAATTCTGGTAAATCGAGTGGTAGAAGGCTAGAAGGAGAATTTGGCGTGAATTGGTCAGACCATAGGCAAATGGTTAGGACATAATGCGAATCTAGCAACAGAGGTGATTAGGCCAGCATGAAAATATGTCAATTGATGTGTAAGAATGTGGCAAATCAGGTGGTCAATCTAGATCTAGAATGTGACAAATGAAGCGCTCTGGCCAGAACGAGAATCTGGCAAATGTAGTGGATGGTCCAGAATGAGTGTAGCAAATGAAGTCGTCATGACGCAGTAAATTGGGACAAGCTACAACGAAACACTAGCAAAACAAATGGCAAGGAGAGAATGAGAATCGGAAAAATGCAGTGATCAGGCCAGCATGAGAATCTGAAACATGCTATGGGCAGACCAACATGAGTATATGGCAAAAGAAGTGGTCAGGCTAGAATTAGAATGTGACCAACGAGAATTTGGCAAACGTGGTGGGCACGCCAGAATGAAAATGTGGCAATTTAAGTGGGCAGGCCATAATGAGAAATCGGCAAATGAAATGGTCAGCCTATAATGAGAGCCTGAAAAGCAGGGCAGTGCGGGCGGGTTGAGAATTTGCCAAACGAAGTGGCTGTGCATTATCAGAAGAGGGAAGATGATTGGTCGGGTTAGGATCAAAATCCGGAGAATGAAGTGGCAATGCCGGGATGAGGTGAAGAAATCAGGAAGTATAATAAACTGTAGCAGAATCTTGCAAGTGAAGTGGTCATTTGAGAAGGAGTTTTTGGCAAATGGACCTGTCAGGCCAGACTGGCTAACGAAGTGATCAGGCCACAAATGTGGCGTTTGAAGTGGAGAGACCAGAATGAGAATCTGGCAAATCAATCGGTATACTGTAATCTGGCAAGCGAAGTGGGAAATGAATAATTAAGGCCAGGACGAGAAAATAGCAAAAAAGAGAGGCAACGCCAGAAAGAGAGTCTGGAAAATGAAGTCAGGCCAGAATGAGAGTCTGGCATAGCATGTGAGTCAGGCCACATCACCAAAATACCCTGACCCAAAGGACACTTTTGGGCCACATTGGGGTCAGCGTCGTTAGGCCACATTTAGGTCGAGGGGTGTGTTAGGGTCGAATGGCCCAAAAGGGACATGTCGAGGTCACATGGAGGTCATCTGGGGGCAGTGTGCGCTACAGGCAGAGTCCCTTTGCAGGCCTTATGAGGGTCATACGTGAGTCAGGCGAAGGACCGTTGGGTGTCAGTTGAACGACACACTGTCAAGCCATATACTCATGCCGGACTCGTTCACATACAGAACACACTCCCCCCACCGGAACGCCCTCATGATCTCCAACCATTGAGTCACCACCATCCAAACCACATAAGCAGCTTCAGCTACAGCAGCCTCGCTCTCAATAGGGCTTGGGGAGAGGCACATCTCCGTTCGTGTCCTATCTTGAAGGCCATAATCAAACTACCACACAAATGCACGAAACGGTGGCATCAACCGTCGAGCACTGCAATTACGGCAAAGAACCACCTCAACAGGCGATTCTAGAGCCATATGTGCCACTTACTGATAGGATGACCCATCCGATGTGGTAGGGGATGAGGACGAGTGCCCAGTCCTTGTAGGCGGCATAGGCGGCATCGTAGAAGATGTGGCCAGTGAATGCGTGCAGGTCCTTGTCAGCGTGGCTCCAGCAGCCAACGATCTGCTGCAAGTTGGGCTCTGTGGATTACGGGTGGGATGACGGGCAGATGAGGGTGATGTGAACAGGACCCCTGTGGCCTAACTAAGCATACCACTGCTCCAGCTACATGCTTTAGGCACAAAGCCAGCAAAACAGCAACGTTCTTACATGGCCCATGCTTCAGCAAAAGCTGCTACTTGTCCTCCACGCTAACCTTCAGTCCGTACACCCCCTCGGCCACCACCTCGATTTCGAGGCCGTCAACAATCACCCTCCACGCCATGCTAGAAGAGTCTGTCTTGAACTTGGTGAATGACTTGTTGTAGCGACTGCTCCATTCCCGCCTTTTCAGCACGAGCTTCACATCCACCAGGCTGACCCGGTACTTGCAACGCAAAACGATCTACATCGCCTCCTCAAGGCAGCCATTAGATGGAAAGTACATCATACCATTCGCACTGCAACACCGCAAGAGAAGGTCCATTGCGGCCTTCACAAAGGTCTGCATCATACGCACAAACACAGGTGATGGAAAAGCTGGGCATAGGGCAACGAGGCTTGGCCGCCACGGCGATCGCAGAACACAGCAAGACATCGCAGCGCTGTCTAGTGGGGTGCAGGCTTGGAGCAAAGCATAGCAACAAGAGCGACAAACTGACATTGATGTCCTTCTCATCCGCGAGCCCTGCAAGAAGCTCCTCAGACTCAACATCCGTATCAAAGTCCACCGTCTCCTGGAGCGGCTCTGTGGACTTCAACCGCTTAAGACCCCTGTTGCATGCAGGGTAGACTGGGCTGTGGGTGTTCTTTCACCATCGGCCCTCGCGGATGTCCGCGGGCATTTTGACCTAGCTGGCGTGCAAGGGCACATGAAGCACATGGTCCGCCTCATGAAGCACATGGTCCGTCGCGGGCACCGTTGACTGTTGCACCACTTCCGAACCGACGGCCTGAGCAGTCGCTGCCTTCTTTGCTTCGATACACGACAGCAGTGCGTTGAGCTTTGCCATGTCCGCGTCCGCCTCCTCCTCCCTTTCCCCCGCATCTCTCTTGGGGGTCGTCGAGTCACCCATGTCTAGGCCGTGCCGAGTGGTGCCGCTCGCAATGATGAATGGGATGAACCTCTAGCCAACAGCACGGGCATCGTGTAGCTGACCTGCCCACGAGCCCGCTGCCAGGTCACAGCTACCCTGCCCACCGGGACATGAAGCACACGCCGACGCATCGTGTCGGTGTGTGGGTTCTGCATGAACAAGGGTTTGTACATTCATGATAATAGCGGGGGGGACATTGCCATCAGGAGACATGAGTGACAAGTCGGGCAGATAGATTTCAGGATACTCGCTTGCTCCGATACCGGGTGAGGACATGGCATGACAGCGAAGTGGTGCGCCATCGTTATCTGCCACTGAGTGCTGGGGTCTCTGCTGACCGACATGCGTAGGAGACCCGCGCTCGGAATGCGATGGCTTCGCCTCCTCGGGATCCACCTCAACCACCTCGTCGTCGGCCACTGGCCGTACCACTGGGGCTGCGCTCTGTCCGCTCGCCGGGATGGGCAGGTGGACAAGGGTCGAGGTTGCAGTCATAGACGGCTGACCATAGACGCTCACATGCTGGCATTGTGAGCTTGCCCTTCCACGGGGAGCCCTTGCCACGGCGAGGACTGCATGCACCGAGTCTGCCATCCGCCCATGCCCGCCTCCTGTCCCTCTGCGCCTTCCGCGATTACCACTGCGACCGCGCCTCGATCCACGTGGTTGTGAAAAACCTGCACGGTTCACGCCACTCGGGGGGATAGGCACGAGCTCTGCCTCGAACTTGTGTTCGTCGCCCGACGCTATCCACTCGACATCCGCGCTATCGCTCCCACTTCCAGTCCCAGAGCTCTGACAAACGATGTGGCGGTGCATGAAAACAAAAGCCCCTTGTACAGAGGGGCATTGTAGTTCACCCATGCTGCCACTCCTGCATCCATTGAACTTGGCCTCCCAGGTCCATTTCACTTGATGGCGCAAGGCATGTAGCAAAAGCACCGGCGGAGACGTCGCGGGCACTCTCTATGCCTGCGACTGTGAAACAAAAGGGTTGTTAGTGCTAGTGACACACATCGTACAGAATCATCATGGCGCCTCTATGCCTCGTGAACAGTAATCATGGTACACTTGCCCGATATGGGGAACTAGCCCGCCGATAACAATTAAAAAAGCATCTGGAAAACAGGTGCGCTCCAGCATCGTCAGCAGCGTCAGCTGGTGTCGGTGTCGACAGCTGAGACTGCGCCATAGCACATCGACGCACGTGCCGCACCTGTTCTTCTAGGACCGACGCCACGCTCTCTCTGTAGGGGTGTTGCTTCGGTTATGCCCATAGCATCGGAGCAGGTCGGCGTGCGTTCAACCGTTTTGGTAACGTATGGCCCTGAGGTGTACAAGCAACTGCGTTTTCGCGACAGCCTCGGTCCACCTCTGGTTGGCATAAGGTCACCTGCACCATGGCTGCAACGTCCTTCAAGCCTTGCTCGAAGTGCATTGTTGACAGGTGGGAGCTGAGTGGCATCGGGGCACCCCTACGAACACGAACTGTCAACCACCAGAAACAGGTGTACGAGTGGATGGAGCGGGCATCTCCTCCCGAGTGAGACCGGCTACGGCGGGTGTGGTCCACTCACTTCGTGAAGGTAGGTATATGTGCGTGTTTTGTACGTTTTGCCAATATGCCACTAGGTGAAATCCCCGCTGCTTTCCCATCCATGCCCATTGCTACCTGGCCGGTGATAGTGTGCTCTTTGAAGCTGGGCATTCGTCGACATTCCTTGGGGCAATCTCTACGATGCCCTTAGTGTTTTGCTACACGCGGTGGACGTGGAGGTGTGGCTGCATATGATGCACTGTATCTCCTCCATGCTCACTGCCGAGGAGTTACGCTAGCTTCTTGGGTAAGCCTGGTACCCTGCTGTCGTGTGGCCCCTGTCTGAATCCAATATCACCTTCGTTCCCACCCCCCCTTCTTCTGTCTGTTTCTGACAAATGTGGCATTCATTGGCAGCGTGTGCTTGCCCACACTTCACTGTCGATCATTCGGACGCCGGACCCATGCCACTACTTCAAGACAGTGGCCTAGTTCGCAGCATGGGAGCATCGGGCCATGATGCAGCTCCTCTCTTTGTTTTGCCATTTGCCGGGGCGGGAGGCGCTTGGCCGTGCAATGATCATGTTCACAGAGTGGTATGTGTCATTTTTCCGCGTGGAGTACCATACCGAAGTGTCGCTGGATGAGGCATCTCAGCAGACTGATAGGTGTGGCATGTGGCCGAGTGATTATGGGTGCGTATGTGATGAGTACGGAGAGTGGATTGCCAGGTGGGTGTGCCCATGTGGATGTCTGTCCACCGGGTAGTCTAGCGGTGGCACGCTAGCAGGCATTTGTCCGTGAATTTTATCACTCCCGGCTTAATGTGTCCCCCCTTTTGGACCGCACGGGTATGCCAATTGCCCCATGAGCAGCCTCGTGAGCTGCCCTCATCCGCACCTTTCCAATCAGAGGTCCCTGTGAGAGCTGGTGAAAGTACACCTGCTTGCTCACTTGGTCGATACCATCAAGGCCTGTGGCATGCCCAAGGAGTACTCCACCAACCAATACGAGCACAGGCACAAGACGGAGGTGAAGCGTCCGTCTCGCAGCAGCAATTGGCCCGATGTCGACCGCGACATTGCGTTCCGCCAGGAGCAAATGGCTGCTGTGAAGGTCCTTGCGGGCGAGGAGGCACCGACAGAGCCGGTGTACAAGACCGCGTTGCGACTGGTGAGTTGGGGGGTTGCGGGATTGTGGGCCTACACTCGTCATTCCTGACACTCGTCACACTCCAGGCTGATGCCCTTGCAGCAGGCTCCTATGCAGGTTGGATCTAGGGAAGAGCTCAGGCTGGATGGAACCAATGGATAGCCTGGGCAGGATGGATCGGAGGGATAGGAGGGATAAGAGAAGGGAACGGGAGAGATGGGGAGGGGGATAGGGAGAGGACGGATGGGGGATGGGGAGAGGACAGATGGGGGATGTTTGGAGGACAGAAAGGGGATGGGGAGAGGACAGAAGGGGGATGGGGAGAGGACGAAGGGGGATGGGGAGAGGACGGAAGGGGGATGGTTGGGTTGGACGACATGCCCCTGTCTTCTTTGTCTGCCCGCGTCTTCCTTGTCTGCCCCTGTCTTCCCTATCTGCCCTTGTCTTCTTAGTCTCCCCCTGTCTTCCCTGCCTGCTCCTGTCTTCCCTGGCTGCTCCTGTCTTCCTTGTCTGCTCCTGTCTTCCCTGTCTGTCCTTGTCATCCCTGTCTGCCCCTGTCGTCCCTGTCTGCCCCTGTCTTCCCTGACTGCCCCTGTCTTCCCTGTCTGTCCCTGTCGTCCCTGTCTGCCCCTGTCTTCCCTGTCTCTCGCCGCCCCCCCTAAGTAACCTCCCCCCCCACACCCTATTTATTGGTTGGCAGCACCCTGTGCCTGGGTGGTGCACGGCTTCCTTATCAACCGTTATCTTACACCAAGCTATGCCTCGTGTGTTGTCTCCCCACCCATCACACGTTGCCGCAAGCTTCTCGCCCCTGTTTTTGCAGCTTCCGCATACTCTGTGGAGCGGAACGCCCGGGTGCTGACGCGGACGAGCAGAAGACTGGTCCTTGGTGACCTTCATGACCCCATGTGGGCAGCGTACTGTGTGGCTGCTGGCGCAGACGCCATGGACCGCATGGCTGCGGAGATGCACCATGCTCTCCCAGGTTTCGACCATGTACAGATACGACCTAACACTTTTACCACCTAAGCGTCCTCTATATATCGATGCCGCTAAATCCCTACTTCCAAGGCCTTTCGGTGACCATAAAGCCCCCACCATTACCGTGCCCCCCCACTAAGTCCCTCCTATTTGTGAGTTGCAGCTGCACACCGCACTAGCCATCCCGCCCCATGACCGCATAGACCGAGGCGACAACGGGCAAGTTGTCAAGGCATCTCCAAAGCAGGGCTAGTTTGGCCACATTCGAATCGATGCGCCGCGGACGGTGTGGTTCGGGCGTTGCCTGGTGCTGTTCCACTGGGTGAACGAGTGCCAGCAGGTCATTTGCTGGCCATTTATCCTGTATTTTACGGAAGTTGAGGGAGCGTGCCCTTTGATAGGATGCGAGCGTCTGGACCCAACAGGGGGGGTTTATGCGTATGCGCTGCTAGATGTGGACAACATCCTATCTCTTGCCCACATCGTCCCCAACATCATGGAGCCCGGTGTGTTCCCTATGAATCGATTTCTGTTTTAAACTCTTGGGGCCAAGCTCTGCTTGCCAGGCTTTGACAAATGTACACGTGTCTTATGAATGGGGCCCATGCTGCCCTCCACCCTCCGTGTAGCTTTACTCCTTTGTTCCTAACATGCACGTTGTAGTCCACTTTATGGATCAGCCACCATGCTGTGGGGTGCGGTTTGGGCGTGTCTATCGTTGTTTCCTGAAAGAAACACGTCCATAAGTACGCCGGGAGTAACTGTTTGGAATCCCTACATTGAAGAGTGCATGTGGTTTTGTTGTTTTAAGATGATTGCTGGCACCTTTTGTGGTTGTTGTGGTTACTAATCCCGGGTCTTCAATCTGTTGGTATCCTACACGTCAATTTCGGGTCTGGGTCATTATGGGGTCAGTTCACGAGTCACATATTGGGGTGTGCGGCGCGAGCCTGACCCATATGTAACCCGAATGTCACCTTGAGGTGTCGAGAAGTCCACTTTGGGGAGATGCCGTTAGCGAGGTGAGTTGTGGGTCATGTATATTGTGGTGATGCAGAATGAGAGTGTGGCATAGCATGTGGGTCAGGCCAGAATGAGAATCTGGCAAATGAGGTGGCGAGGGGCGTGGAAATGGCATTTGGCAACTAATGAATCATGTTTTGGTGAGTTTAGGACTGAAGATTATGGAAGTGGTGAGGCCAGCATAAGAATCTGACAAATGAGGCTATCAAGTGGGCTCAAGAATTTGCCACGATAAAGTGGTCGTTCCAGAAAGAGAATATGGCAAATCATTTGGTCTAGCCATAATGAGGATGTGGCAAATGCCTTACCCTGTCGAAGTCCAGATATAGAAAGGCCTAAAATGGCAAGCCAAGGGATGGTGTGGGCAGGCTTGGATAAAAATCTGGCAAAGGATGTTGACAGCCCAATGGCAACTTATCAGATGATGTGGTCAGGTCAATTATGGTAATCCGGCAAATTACATTGTCCGGCCTATAATGGCAATCTGGCAAAATATGTGGTCATGCCTGAAATGGCAATCTGGCAAATGATGAGGTTATGCCGGAATGGGCAACCTGGTAGGTAATGTGGTCAGGCCTCCGATGGCAATCTGGGAGATGATGTGGTCAGGCCTGAAATGGCAATTTAGGATCTATGTGTTCATGCCTGATATAATTGTGCTTATCATATGGTCAGGGTTGAAACGGCTGGTTTGGCAATCTGGCAAAAGAAGTGGTTAGTCCTAAAATGGCTATCTGGCAGGTGATGTGGTCAGGCCTGAAATGACATTCTGCTAGATGATGTGGTCAAGCATCCAACGACAATCTGGCAAATATTGTGGTGAGACCTGAGATCGCAATCTGGCCAGTCATGTGTTCATAGCTGAAATGTGAGCACTTAGCAGATAATGTGAGCACAGAGCAGTCGTGGCTGAAATGGAAATCTTGCAGATAATGTGAGCACTGAGCAGTCGTGAAATGTCAAATTTGGGAGCTTTGTGGTCATCCTTGGAGCATTTAGGCTTATGATATGGTCAGGTCTGAAATGGCAATCTAGCGGATAAACGCAATACAGCTGAAAAATGGCAATCTGCCACAAGATGTGGTTAGGCCTGAAGTGAAAATTCTGAAGATCACAGTTTTGAAATGGAAATCTAGCATCTAATGCGGTCAGTCCTGAAATGGCTTCTGGCAGATGAGCTGGTCATTCCTGAAATGGCTATCTGGTAGGTGATGTGGCCACTAGCTGATGTGGTCAGGCATAGAATTGCAATCTTGCAGATAATGTGGTGAGGCCTAAAATTGCAGTCTGGCTAGTAATGTGGTCATGCCTGAAATGGCAATCTTGCAGATCATGTGAGAGCAGTCCTGAAATGGCAATTTGGGAGTTAAGCGGTCATGGCTGAAGCATTTGGGATTATGATATGGACAGGTTTGAAATGGAAATCTATCAGATGAACGTGATAGGGCCACAAATCTGGCATATGATGTGGTGAGGCTTGTCACGAGAATCTGGTTGATGGTGTCGTCTATCACTCTTTCTAGTCCTCTAACTACACAGCTTCCATACACTCATTGTTTTAACCTGGATGGGAGTATGGCCCAGTGATTTATTTTGACCAGAATGGCAAACTGCCCAGTATGGATGGTTATGCCCGAATCATAACTTGGCCAAGCCAAGTGTGATGGAAAATCTGTATGACATGAGCCGCATTGAAGAAAGAGAAAGTACTCAAGGACGAATGCTAATCTTACTGAGAAACAAAATCTAATGGACTGCATTTCCCTGAATATTCTGGTCATGGGTCTGGCAATCTGGCTGGCCACAATCTCGCCTGAAATGGCATCTAGCAAGCGTGTTTTGAACGACCAGGACTGAAGAATCTGGGCAATGAGATGTTCATGCATGTAAACTAGTCTGGCCACGTGAAGTGTCCATGCCTAAAGGCTGAAATGGATTGCTTATGTGTCTGACTCTCTGATGTGGCTGGCTCATGTGGCTGGCTCATGTGTCCGCCTGATGTTTATGTCTCATGGGTCTGGCTCATGGGTCTAGCTCATGGCCGTGGCTTATGGGTCTGGCTCGTGGGTCTACCTTGTGTGTCTTGCTCATGGTCTGGCTCATGAATGTAACTCGGGTCTCTGCCTCATGTAATAGGCTCATGCGTCTGGATCATGGATGTGGCTCATGTGTCTGGCTCATGTTTCTAGCTCGTGTGTCAGGCTCATGGGTCTGCCTCACGTGTCAAGCTCATGTCTCTTGCTCATGCGTCTAGTTCATGGCTTTGACTCATGTCTCTGGCTCATGTGAATGGCTCATTGGTCTGGCTCATGTCTCTGACTCATGTGAATGGCTCATGTGAATGGCTCATGGGTCTGGCTCATTTGTCTGGCTCATGTGTCTGACTTACGTGTCTGGCTTGAGTCCGGCTTGTGTCCGGCTGATGTTTTTGGCTGATGTGTCCGGCTCATGGGTCTGGCTCATGGGTCTGGCTCATGGGTCTGGCTCATTTCTCTGGCTCATGTGTTTGACTTACGTGTCTAGCTTGAGTCCAGCTTGTGTCCGGCTGATGTTTTTGGCTGATGTGTCTGGCTCATGGGTCTGGCTGATGGGTGTAGCTGATGGGTCTGGCTGATGGGTCTGGCTCAATTTTTTGGCTCGTGAGTCTAGCTCATGTGTGCATCTCATTTGTCAAGCTCATGTGTCTTGCTCATGCGCCTGGCTCATGGGTGCAACTCGGGTCTTTGGATCATGCGTCCGGCTCATTTGTCCGGCTCATGTGTCCGGCTCATGGATCTGGTTTATGTGTCGGGCTCTTGAGGCTGCCTCATGGGTTCTGACTCATGGGTCTGACTCATGGGTCTGGCTCATGGGTCTGGCTCATGGGTCTGGCTCATGGGTCTGGCTCATGTGTCTGGCTCGCGTGTCTGGCTCATGTGTCCATCTCATGTGTCAAGCTCATGTGTCTTGCTCATGGTCTGGCTCATGAATGTAACTCGGGTCTCTGCCTCATGTGATTGGCTCATGCGTCTGGATCATGTGTGTGGATCATGTGTCTGGCTCATGTTTCTGGCTCTCGTGTCAGGCTCATGGGTCTGCCTCACGTGTCAAGCTCATGTCTCTTGCCCATGCGTCTAGCTCATGGCTTTGACTCATGTCTCTGGCTCATGTGAATGGCTCATGGGTCTGGCTCATGTCTCTGGCTCATGTGAATGGCTCATGGGTCTGGCTCACTTGTCTGGCTCATGTGTCTGACTTACGTGTCTGGCTTGAGTCCGGTTTGTGTCCGGCTGATGTTTTTGGCTGATGTGTCCGGCTCATGGGTCTGGCTCATGGGTCTGGCTCATGATTCTAGCTGATGGGTCTGGCTCATTTGTCTGACTTACGTGTCTAGCTTGAGTCCAGCTTGTGTCCGGCTGATGTGTCCGGCTCATGGGTCTGGCTGATGGGTCTGGCTGATGGGTCTGGCTCAATTGTCTGGCTCGTGAGTCTAGATCATGTGTCCATCTCATTTGTCAAGCTCATGTGTCTTGCTCGTGCGTCTGGCTCATGGGTGCAACTCGGGTCTCTGGATCATGTGTCCGGCTCATTTGTCCGGCTCATGGATCTTGCTTATGTGTCTGGCTCTTGAGGCTGCCTCATGGGTTCTGTTTCATGGGTCTGGCTAATGGGTCTGGCTCATGAGTCTGGCTCCTAAAGGAATGCCTGAGTGTAAAGTAACAGGGCACCCCAATGGATTGGACGAAACTGGAAGAGCTGGGTTGGGCAGGTTTGCCTGCTTAACTGTGCTCTTCGGTATCACCAAGTTAGTGCAGTGAGTGCTTGCGCGGCATGTGCAAAGGCGGCAACTAGCTGCATGCTTGGGAGAGACGTTTGTGGCCAGGACTGAATCGGCAAATGGGTGACAATATCTGGTCAGCCCTGGTATGGCAATCTGGAAAGTGATGGTGTGAGGGAGTTAAAGCCGATCCAAACAACATGGATCTCATGGGAGCTTTCCAGTAAGTGGTTACGCAAGAATGAATCTATCAATCCTTCAGTAAGGGCTTTAAACGCTGTGGCCTGGTTGCATATAAACGTTTCCATCTCACCACGAGTTGCATGTTGTTTTCATGTCTTCTCACATGCGTGCCTCTCAAACGCGTGCCTTCTCACCTCCATGTCTTCTCACATGCGTGCCTTCCCTCTTCCATGCCTTCTCACAGGCGTGCCTTGTTTCATTCCACTTTCTCATTCTTGAAGAAAAAAGATTGAAGCTGGACGCAGGCACATAGAAATTACAAAGATCCCCCTGACTTGGAAACTTTTTCTGGATTCCATACCTGTGATTCACATGCATGCCTTACACATGCATGCCTTACCACATCCATGCCTTAACACAGGCATGTCTTATCACATGCAGGCCTTTTCTGTTCCTCTTTCTTCACCAGCCTTGCTCCATCTCTGTCCGTGGTATTCTGTATGTGAAGGGGATGGTTACAATGACACATATCAGCGCATTGAATTTGATGAAGTGTAACAGCATTCACAGCGGGCCTTGCCTGCCAAACTCTCTCTCCTCGTCAAGCTACTCAAGGAAAGGTATACAAAGCAAGGTACACAAGGAAAGCTACACAAGGCAAGGTACACAAGTCAAGGGGGCAAGCTACACAACATCAAGTACAGTGCACCATCCAATCCGGCACGTTGAACGATCATCGCTTCTCCGAGGCTAGAGGAGAGGGAACGATTCGCAGCAGTGCCGTATCACAGCACCAACGCCATCTCTCCCCTCCACCCTCGCCAAGCATCCCTTCACCTTCCAATGATCCCTCAGCCAGCCAATCCTCTGTACCACCACCCTACACTCTACTGCAGCAGCGTAGCAACAAGGTCCTGCTGGCTGTTGAGGCGGAGGAAGAGAGGGAGGGGCGTGGAGGAAGAGATGCGGGCAAGCAAAGAGGAGGCGAGAGCAGCATTGAGCCGAGTCTCCCCCACCAGAGAGAGCACTCTAGCAGTAGTAGTGGCAGCAGCGTTGGCTCCTGTGTTAACATTTGGTGCAGCAGCCACCCAAGCACCTGGCAGCACCACCAGAGGGGTCAGGACCGAAGGCACCGAACCAGCAACCGAGCCTGCCACTGAACCAGCCAAATTGGCCACCGAGCCTGCTGCCTTGCCTGCTGAGCCTGCTACTTTGCCTGCGGTGCGAATTGCTGAGCCTGCAGTATTGCCCACCAAGCCTGCAGCTGAACCTGCAGCATTACCTGCATTGCCAGTGGCCAAACCTGCAGTATTTCCCACCAAGCCTGTTGCCGAGCCTGCAAGGTTCCCTCCTGAGCCTGCTGCCTCTCCTGCAGTGTCAACTGCTGAGCCTGCAGCAGTGCCAACTAAGCCTGCTGTCAAGCCTGTAAGCCTCCCAGCAGATCCTGCCCCCTTTCCTGCAGTGCCAACAGTGGAGCCTGCAACAGTACTAAGCAAGCCTGCTGCCGAACCTGCCGCCATCCCTGCAGTGCCAGCTACCGATCCTGAAAGATTGGCTGCCGAGTCTGCTGCAGAGCCTGCAAGGTTCCCTGCAGATCCTGCCACTTTTCCTCCAGTGCCTACTATCGAACCTGCAGCGTTGCCCACCAAGCCTGCAGCCGAGCCTGCTGCGTTGCCCACCACACCAGCTGCCGAGCCTGCAAGCCGTCCAGCAGAGGATGCCACCATTCCTGCGGTGCCAACAGTGGAACCCGTAGCTTTGCTGACCAGTGCTGCTGCGGAACCTGCTGCCTTCCCTGCAGTGCCAGCCGTCGAACCTGTAAGATTGGCTGCCAAGCCTGCTGCTGAACCTGCGAGGTTCCCTGTGGATCCTGCCACCTTTCCTGCTGTGCCTACTGCTGAGCCTGCGGTGTTCCCCACTACGCCTGCTGCCAAACCTGCAACGCTCCCCGCAGATCCTGCTGCCTTCCCTGCAGTGCCTACTGCCGAGCCTGCAACATTACCCACCACACCTACTGCCGAACCTGCAGCCTTCCCGGCCGAACCTGCCATATTCCCCGCTGCCCTCCCCACACCAGAAATAGCTCCAGACACATCCGAAACAAACCCAGCAGGAACCACATTCAGGCTCGGCGACCCTCCAAAGACTGGCTTGGGAGCTATCCGAAGATGTGTTGGCAGCCGCTTTGGCACCCACATCAGTTGAGGATTCGAGGAGAGCGGAGGAGAGGGAGGGGATAGTGCAGGGGTTGCGTGTGACGATGGCTGGGGGTGAGGAGGGGGGCTGGGCCATGCCTTGCGCTGTGATCTTGTATGTGAGGATCACAGAGGTGCCCCTGGGGGGATGATGTGAGAGGGGAGGGAGATGGAGATGGAGAGAAGTTAGTGGGGTGGAAGGGAGGAGGGAGAGAAGGGAGGTAGCCCGAGTCTTTGCCTTTTAAAAAGGTGATGCATTTTGTACCTTCTGAGAATGCTGATGTCAGCAACGCCGTTAATGTCGGATCTGACGTCAGCCGTTCTCCCACCACAAGTGTTGAGGGTCCCACGGAGAGAAGCTGGTGGGAAAACGAATACGAAACAACGTAGATTTGGGAAGTTTGGCGTTAAAATTTTCCAGCGGAACCTGTAGTAAAAAAAAATCAGCGTGTATTTTGCAGATTTATGTTTAGGGGGGGCACTTTTAATGACGAGATGAAACCCACCCAGAATCTTGGAGCCAATTCCAAGCCCGGTACGCGCAGCGAGGGCAGATGGAGTGAGAACTGCTGCAGCAAAGGTGAATCAAGATGGAAACCGAGATCGGATCGGCACAGGAGAATAAGGTTGAGTGATCGAGGTGCCCCAAGGTGTTTTATGAGACTCCAATGGTTCATGATTGATTATTCAGCGTCTGAATCATTCTACAAAATGAACCGGAAATGGCATTGGGAACCGGAAACCAGGAATTTGCAGACTTGACATCCAAAGTCGCTCACCTGCAAGTGTGATGACGAGGAGCAGAGTCACAGCGGCGCGAGGAAAAAGCCGACCCATATTGGTAGGCTGGGAGGTCCGGCGAGTGAAGGACGAGCAGAGCAGAGAGTCGTCTTGAGACAGGTTGGAGGAATGGGTCTCCAGTGGGTTTGGTTGATTGTGCTGTCTTTGGGAACTGTGGTGGCAAATGTCGGAAATGTTCGAAATTTATTCACCCATTTCCGGGCCGCGAATTGAGGCACGCGGCGCTTTTTGATTCGTGTTGGCCGGGCAGGCCACGTGGTGGCTAAGGTTGAAGTGCATTGGCGGTGGGGCAGGCTGACTGCCGAAACCTGCAGGCCACCAAAAATGTTCCGCGTTGAAAGCAGTCAACGGTCAGTCTGGAGTCGTTCGTGACTAAACGAGGAAACAGATTCCTCGATACGAGTTTATGTAATCTGGACTTCGTATTTCTGAAAGTAATACTCTCTCACATCCCTTGTGAAACTAGGCTCGTCGTCTCCAGCCAGACTAGAACAAAAATCACGTCGGCACACACTTAGCCTTGCACCAATCTCGCCCCTCCTGAAATCACCGCATCACCGCTGGACTAGGCCAGGTCACTGTCTCGTGTAACTCCTCGTACTTTCAGAAGTATTGCCCGAACTAACTCGCCAAGTGTTCGGTCATGGGTTTCTAGAAGCAGCATACTCTATAGAAAACATACAAATGTTTGAGATTGTCGATAAGACATACCATTAGGGTTGTTTCACATATTGTCGGTAGTTGGGAAGCTCGGTTCCTGCAGTTGAGTGGGTCAGACGCAGAGGGTGCGGTTTGGGCGATGGAAGCAAGGAGGGTGTTTGACAGAAGCGGAGGTGATAGAGCCCATTTCCCGCGAGATCAAGATGCGACGGACTTTGCCAGCTTTGTTCCTGCAGTTGCTGACTGAATTGAAGAGATTGGACGGTTGTGATTATCGCTAGAAATTTCCCGCCAGACATCTACACTAATGGCGAACGACCAACATCCAATGGCGTGATGCCACGTCGGGTCGCCTCTCTGCGTCCTGGTGGTTTGGTCTCCACGTCGTCGGCTGAGATGGAGGGGGGGCGACTTGGCGACAAACCCCCCCACTTTGTCACGCACTTCGTGGACTAGCCACGTCCACCTCGTTTGCACTTTTCCGCATAAGCTCCCCCTATCCCCCTCTCTCCCCCTCTCTCCCCCTTTCTCACCCTCTCTCCCTTTCTCTCCCCCTCTCTCCCCCTCTCTCTCCCTCTCCCCCTCTCTCCTCCTCTCTCCCCTTCTCTCCTCCTCTCTCCCCCACTCTCCCCCTCTCTCCCCTCTCTCCCCCTCTCTCCCCCTCTCTTCCGCTCTCTCCCCCCTCTCCCCCTCTTCCCCCCTCTTCCCCCTCTCCCCCCCTCTCCCCCCTTCACCCACTCTCTCCATCTCTCTCGCCTTCTCTCCCGCTCTCTCTCCCTTTGTCCCCTCTCTCCCCCTCTCTCCCCCTCTCTCCCCCTCCCCCTCTCTGCCCCTCTCTCACAGTCCTCGCCTCTCTTTTCAGCGTGGCTTAGGGTGTTCAACATCAACCGCTACCCACACTACGGGGAGCAGCCGATTGCATGTATTGCCCATCATCCACTCACCCATCAATGTCCCCTCTCCCTTTTTCCCCAAACCCCCCTCCTCCCCCCCTCCCTTGTGTTCAACATCTACCGCTCGCCGCACTGTTGGGAGCAGCCAGAGGAGTTTCGGCCAGAGGGAAGGATGGGCACTGCGTCCCCTCGCGGATCTCTCCCTTGCTTCCTTCCCCTTCTTTTCTCCCCCCCCCCTCCCCAGGTGTTCAACATCAACCGCTCGCCGCACTACTGGGAGCAGCCTGAGGAATTTTGGCCGGAGTGGTTTCGGGAGAAGAAGAGTGGCGAGGGCATAGACAGGTGGGATGGGTACGAGCCTGAGCGGCTGCAGCGGGCGCTCTACCCCAATGAGGTGGGTGTATTGGGGTTATTACACCAATGAGAGAGTGTTGTATTAACCCAACTTGGTGTGGGGGGGAGGGGGGGCGTTGTGGGCGGGGGATAATTACCCCAACGAGCTGAGTGTATGGGGGCCTTACAACATGACCTTAGTGCGCCTGAGTCCATGTGTTTATAAATATCAGTCCGGATTCACCCACGCACCACCACAAATCTGTTTCATCCAGCTGGCGTCGGACTCCGCTTTTTGGCCCTTGGGTGGCAACCAGTTCGCCCTCATGGAGTCCCCCCTGTGGCTTGCTGATTTACTCCACACCACACTTCTTCCTTTCACATGAGGGCCACCACCTCCCTGTGGTGCTCGCCATGCTCCTGCGCAGATTCCACATGTGCCTGGACTGGGCGCCTCAGCCAACCGGTCACCACCACCCATGAAACAGCCATGTTTTTCATTCAGGTGGCGTCTGGCTTTGCCGTGCTGCCCTCGGCGTCACCTGGTCATGGGCGCCACCACGCACACCAAGGAGGGGCTCTGGGGCACGCTGAAGCCCAGAGGAGAAAAGGGCGGGGTGGGTGCTGCTGCTGCAGCGAGAGCAACTGCATGATGGTGGGTGCTGATGTGCGCCTAGATGGGCCTCCTGAGGAGACAGATGGTTATGGGCACCACCATGCACACCAAGGCTGGGCTCTGGTGCAGGCTGATGCCGAGGGGGGTTGCTGCCGCTGCTGCCTCAACAGCAATTGCATGATTGCTGGGAGGCAGTTGAACAGTAACTTGAAGTTTGCCGTGCAAGAGCAAACAACTGCTGTTGTGTGGGAATGCTTAGCTGCGTTGCTTGCTGCACCAGCGTAGGATATCGTCAGTGTAGAGCGACATGCCCAGCCTTGTGCGTTTGAAACAAGATCCATCTGATGATTCTTGCCTGAGCTTCTTACATTCTTCGCGAAACATGATCTCCACAACAGCATGCAGGACGGATATGCTTTATACATGCATCTGAGGCTTACAAATATCAACATAGGAGTGAGTACTAACAACGTTTCCTCTCCACCCCACTCGCATGGCTGCTGTTGGCCTTGCCTTGCCTCGCAGATGGTGCAGATGGTGCAGCACCCTTCACTGATGATGCACCAGCGTGTGATTTCGTTACTCCTACTGCAGCACATGGTGCTTCAGACTCTGCGACAGTTGCTGCTGCTGCAGGTGCCGCTGCTGCAGATGCGGAAGCCACGTTTGTGCGAGTCAGCTTTGCCACAGTATCAGCATACTTGGCTACAATCGAGTCTGGCATTGCTGCTTTGGATTTCTCAATGTCCATGGCCCGTACCTCCTTGCTCAGCTTGTAGAACCTGGCTTGCCACTCTTCATGTGTACGCAACACCCTTCCACTCGCCTCGCCACACATGATAAGCCCGTTGCTGCTCAACTCGTTCTTGCCTGACCTGCTTTCAGACTGCACCTGGCAAACCGTCTCCGCAGCTGGGCTCACCGATGGCGCAACCAACTCCTTCACTGGGCTCAATGATGGTGCAGCTGATTCTGCTACACTCGCTGCTGCTGCAGATGCAACAGGGACGTTTTTCCGAGCCAGCTTCGCAACATCCTTAGCATACTTGGCCACTATCCAGTCAGGCATGGCTGCCTTGGTCTTCTCAATGTCCATGGCCCAGATCTCCTCACACAGCTTCTTCCAGCTCGCCTCCCTCTCTTCGCGTGAGCGGGGAACACTTCCACTCGCCTCACCAGACACCCTCAGCCTGTTGCTGCTGCACGCATTCGCGCTCTCAACTGGGTTCACTGATGGTCAAGCAGCATCCGCTACAAGCACTGCTGCTGCAGCTACAGGAGTCACGCTCGTATCCATCACCGCTGATGCAGTCAGAGCCACAGGAAGCACAGGCGACACCAGAACCATGGCCACAGGCGTAACCACAGCAGATGGTGCGACTGGAGCAGCCGCAGCCTTCCCTCCTTAGAGTAGCCTTGAAGTTGTAAGTGAAGTCTTGAAAGGAGAGGCTTGAGTGAAGAAGTCCTTGAGAGAGTTGTGTAGGGGAAGCTGTGAGGAGAGCTCAAAGACTTAGAGAAAATCCCATTTCCAAATTAGATTGTTGGAGTTGGGCAATCGAGAATGAGCTTGGGAAAGCTCAACCCCTCACTAGACCCCTTGGGAAACTCCAACTCCTCCATGGCAACAAGGTGGAGGAGCTCCTAGAGTTGAGTTGCTTAGGTGGCATTTTAGGTTGGGTTGCTACCCATTTGAGAGCAAGTGTGTGGAAGAAAATGTTGGATTGAGTTGGTTGTAAATCCAACCATTGGTTCGCAATGTGTAGGCTTGGGAATTCCCCTGCCTCAACATAAAGGGTTGGAATTTCCAAACCACATTTGCCTTGTGTTGGGTGGTTAACCACAATTGTGCACCCAACCCATCCTTCCCTAGCACAACTTTCACATACTTGCGACCTAGCTCACGTCACGCTATGGTGCCTTAGCTAGGTCGTGCCAATTGCGCTAGGTAGATTTAGTATGCGTTACACTCCACGTCGTCAATTGCGACGGAGGGGAGGCGAGGTGGCGACAAAACCCCCACTTTGTCGCTAAATTCGTGGACTGGCCACGTCCTCCTCGTTTGCACTTTTCCATCATCATATCACCTTTCCTTTTTCCTTCTCGTGTGGAGCGGTCGTCGCTTCCTATCACCTTCCTTTTTACCCTACCAAATCAAATTTGCAAGTATTAGTATCACCTTCCCCCAGTCACAGTGCAACAATCCCCCCCCCCCCCCTCCTCTTTCTCGCCCCTCCCCTCCCTTCTTTCGCTCGCCAGGTACACCATCTCGTGGTTTGTCAGGGGCTCTGCGGCTCTATCCTTAAACCTACAACGTTCCCAAAGGCATCGACCTCTGAGTCTCTGTAAGCTCCCTCTCTCCCCCCTCTCTCCCCCTCCCCCCCCCTTCTCCCCCCTCTCTCCCCCTCTCTCCCCCTCTCTCCGCCTCTCTCTCCCTCCCCCTCACTCTCCCTCATGCTTGCCTCTTTTGCTCCTCCGCTTCCCTTCACCTTCTCCATCCTCCTCGCCTCGCTCACACTCCTCGCCTCCCGCACACTCCTCGCCTCTCTCACAGTCCTCGTCTCACTTTTCAGTGTGGCTGAGGGTGCTTCCTGCGTGTTGCATCCACGCATCAACGCCATTCTATCCCCCCTTCCGTCCGCTCCCCCACCAACCCCCACCCCCTCGTCAGGTGTCCAGCCCAAACCGCTCAACCCTCTCCTGGGAGAAGAGCAGCCGGGGGAGATTCGGCCGATGCTGATGATCGCACACACTGCCCGTCCCATCACGTCCTTCCCATCACCTCGTCTCCCCCCTTCCCCTTTCCTTCTTTCCCCCACCCCCCTTCCCCCCCTGAAAAGGGTCATAAACAATTTGCCTTTACAACATCAAGGTAATTTTGGAAAAGCAGCCACTGGCAAGGGTAATCAAGTTAAAATACCCTTCAAAATTGGGCCCTGGTCTAAATGCGAGCATGACAAGAAAGGACGTGTACATGTATGAAAGGGTGAAAGGCAAAGGATTGAAGTGCTTAGATATGAATAAGAGACTGGGCAGATTTATGCTTAAAAGGTGTCATCTAGTTATAGGAAGTGGTCCAGTGTCAGGTCATGGATAAGACACATGATGTGGCAAGGCCAGAAAAGGAACCTGACTGGAGATAAATCTGCCAAAGAAATTAATTCTTTCTACCCTGTCAACGTTTAAAGAAATCATGCAATGTACTTTCCAAAGGTTATTCTTTACGATTTGAGTCTAGCAAGGTAATGTTTCCCACCTAAACAATGGATATTGCGAATAATGTAGTCATGGTTCTATGCCATTGTGGCGAATGATGTGGTAAGTAGCATTTCGGTGAAACGGTGATCATGCCTGAAATGGCAATCTAGCATATTAAGTGGTTACGCCTGAAATGGAAATCTAGCAAACCAAGTAGCTAGGCCTGAAACGACATCTAGAAAGCTTTCTCAAGAGGCCCTGAAATGGCATTCTGGCAGACAATGTAGTTAAGCCTGAAATGGCAATCTGGCATGTGAAGTGGTCAGGCTTGAAAGGGCAACCTGGAAGTTTATAAGGTCATGCCTAAAATGGGAATCTGGCAATAATTTGGTCAGTCTGGAAATGCCGATCTAGCAAATGATGTTGTGAGGCCTGAACCGACAATCTGGCAGATCAAGTGACATGCCTGAAGTGACCAATCTGGTAAATGATGTGGTGAGGCCTGTAGTGTCAATCTGACATATGATGTGGTCAAGCCTAAAATGGACCTCTTTGTCAGATGATGTGGTCAGGCCTAAAATTTCAATATGGCAGATGATATGGAGAGGTCTGAAGTGGCAATATAGCAGATGATATGGTCAGGCATATAATGAAAATCTAGGAAATTATGTGGTCGGGCCTAAAATGGCAATTTGGCAGGTCAGGCCTCAAAAGGCAATCTGGGAGATGATGTGGATAGGCGAAATGGCAATCAGGCATATGATGTGGTTGGGCCTGAAAGGTATATAGGTGAAGAG